>RSEH01000351.1:0-38500 GCA_006503475.1 Stentor roeselii
ATTCCAAGCCAGTCAATTAAACCATTTCTAAAAAAAAATCCTAAAAAATCCTAAAAACTTCAAAAAACTTCAAAAAACTTCAAAAAACCCTTAAAAATCATTCAACCTTCAAAAAACTCTTTTATCACCTATTTAATGGTAAATGGCCAGAATATAAATGCGTCTGTTCGGGAAGAAAAAAGAGCCAAAGATGAACCAAGAGCAAGTCCTCAGGTCAATGGAATCCCTGCGTAAAACGATCGACGACATCGGAAAACGTTCTCAAGTCCTTCAAAACAAAGCCTCCAACGAGATGAAAGACGCGTTAGTACGAAAGAAGCAAGGCGACAAATCAGGAGCACTTATCTGTTTAAAGCGTAAAAAGCTATACGAAGGTGAAATAGCGAAGTTAGAAGGCGCAAGGATGAACCTCGAGCAGCAGTTGTTCGCGATAGAAGGAGCGAGCATGAACAAGAATATATTCGACTCATTGAAAACAGGGAACCAGGTGTTAAAGCAGGTTCATGGAGACATGAAAATCGAAGATGTTGATAAGTTGAAAGATGAAATGGAAGAACAACAGGAGATGTTGAATGAGTTGAATGAAGCCATTTCTCAACCCATTGGAAGTCTCAGTAATCTGGATGATGATGAACTTATGAATGAACTGGATGAACTTGAGGCGAAAGAATATGAAATTGGCATGTTGGATCTAGGAGCACCTGGAAAAGTGACTAATAATACGACTGTGACTAATAACGTGGCTGCACCGCAGCCTGTGAAAAAAAATGACGACTTAGACGATCTTTACAACGAGCTTCAGTTTTAGTTAGATATTTTAATAAGATTCTACAGTTAATTTAAAATTAATGACAACTCTTCTGCCAGGTCCGCCAACAAAATATCGGCCATATCAAGTTTCACTTGAGTTTCCTCAAATTCAAAATCATTCCACAGCCACTCATAATCAATGATATCTTTTTTCAATGTAAATTCAAGAGCTTCATTTCGAGCTGCATTCAAAGCAGCTTCATCAAGGTGGCCATTGCTAAGAATCATATTTTCCGTCGGTATTTTTCCCACTTGGCACATTGAAAGCCCTGTCATGAAGTTAAGGAAAACTGATAAAAGGTCCTCAATGATCAAAGGCTTTTTCACCAGGACTCTGTCTTGATAGCTCCAGACCTGTGGAAGGCCTTTCACGTTATAAGGACGGAAAAACTGCAGGACTTCGTCAGATGCTGCTAAAAGCATCTTCTTGTGAATCAAGTCAGCTTCTTGCAACTGACGGGAACTTGAACTCGCCTCTGCTGAAGGAGGTGAAGTGATTAAAATGTTTTCAATGTCGAGGACTGGCTGGAATATGAAACGGTCTTCGAAGTCGTTGAAGTCGTTGTGGATCTTTTCGAGTTGCTCTAAAGGGTCTTGAATTACAGGATTTTTCACTTTTAAAGCGATTTTTGATTGGTTTTTAAGGAAGATGGATTTTAAGTAGTCAAATACGAAATCGCTACTTGTTTCGATACGCTTTTCAGATGTGAGAAGGTCTTGACGGGTTTCTTTTATTTCTTGTAGCTTTAGGAGAGGGACTGGGTAGGCTGAGATTAGAGATTCTAATGTGAAGTCATCGATTTTATAGGGCTCGGGTACTCCTTGACCTTCTGTTTTTTCTTCTTCGATTATTAGACTGCTTAGGTCGGGGAAGTTTATGATTTCGGGTAAAATTGGGGAAAGCATTGTGGGGTCGATGTGCTCGAAATCGTTGACTGTTATCGAGTTCCCCGGTTTCAGAAACTTATTCGACTCATCATTTCTCCCAGCCGGTTCTCTAACAAGACTTTCCATTTGCATCTTACTGGCCGAGCTACTCAAGTTAGTTTCTTGAATGATTCTAGAAACGACATCCTTTTTATCCTTAACTTTAAGACTGAGTTCAGAGATCTCTTCAGTCTGAACAGTTTCTTTGTACCTCTGTTCAATGCCCTCCAAATTATTCTTAAAGAACTTCGAAAAATTATCAAAACGATCTTGAACTGACTTTAAAAGAAGTTCTTCCAACTGCGAGTTTCTTCCTAAAACTCCAGATAAAAACTGGAGGTCTTCCAGTTCTTTTTGTTTTAAATACTCCAAAGTTAAAATTTGTGCTTCTTTCCAACTTATCTGCTCTTTTAACAGCTCTTGGAGCTTTGAAGTACTGGTTTTACGATGATTTTCTAGATATTTACGAAAACTTGACTGGATTTTACGTGCTGCTCGGTTTCGACGGAAGTTTTCCAGGATTTTTTCAGAGTTTTTTTTTATGCTTGGACCTGTTTGACTTGATTGGAAACTTTCAGCTTCTTCTGAAGTTAATGTGAAGAGTTTTTTTGTGTTTTTTTGGAAGTCTTTTGAAAGTTTTTCGTATTCTTGAAAATCGCCGAATTCTTCTGTGTCCATTAGGCTTATTGTTTTTTTGTTGATTTTGTGGGTCTTGCATGGTTCTAGGTTTTTGTAGTTGAATTCGAGGTCTTCGTAGTTTTCTCGGCAAGTGACTGGATGTTGAAAAGAAATCTTTTCAAACTTTTCATCATTGACATGATCCATGTTGCTGAAAGGTCTTCCAAGACTATTCGATCTATTAGACTTGACAGATTTTTTGACATCTTTAGAAGACCTTCTAGATGAAACCGACCTTTGTTTAGAACTTTTTAGCCGGGTTTTCACTAAGTCAAAAATTTTTGCCCTGCTTGACTTAAGAGTTGCCATCATTTCATAAGAAGTCGGACTTCTAGCCTTGTGAAAAGGAGGCTTATTCGAACATTTCTGTACTTTCTTCGAATGTTGCTCTAAAGTCGATGGAGCTCGAGTCCGATCTGAACATTTTTTATGCTTTTCTCGTTCAGAAGTTGAAGAAACTAAAGCAAAACCGGTTAAAACAGTCTTTGTTTTTGAGTGTTTCGCCTTTTTTGACTCACATCTCTGGGTTTTGTTTGAAAGTTTTTTAACTGGAGTCTTTTTGCTCAGTAAAAGCTTTTTGAAGGTTATTTCAGATGATTTTGATGAATAAATTTCTTGTAAAGTCTTCTGGGAACAGGGAAGTTTTGAATTTGGAGAGGTTTTCGCGTTGACTGGTTTTTTTGATGTCGGGTTTTTTTTGGTTGGGACTTTTGGCATTTTGAATTTATTTGATTATGAAAAGATTCGATCTCTGAGGTGGAGGAGATCAACGGATTGTTTCGGAAGAGACAAAGATTCAAGTGGATCGAAATTTAGATGTTTAGTCGATGGGTGAGAAATTAATTCGTTGATTTTTTTCAATGTTTTATGATAATTATTACAATAAATAGATGAATCATGTGAAAATTTTCCAACAATTCTTAGTTTAGTGAAAATAATTTTTTGGTATAAGAGAATTATTCTTAAATTCTTTGATTAATATCTTATCATTCATTACTAAAACTTCTTAACAGTGAATTTCATCCTCTTCATTCTCTTCCATTTGTTATAAAAGATTAAAATCCTATAATGAATCAATTGAAAGAATAATTATTCCTCGTTGTCAAATAAGAATCTTCCCTATATTTATTACGAAGTACTGGAAATTGATATGAATCATGAAGGCCAGAATATCTTTGATTAGGAAACTTAGACAAAAAGTAAGACTTTGTTGGAACATACGTCGAAATCACTTCAGGTTCCAAAAATGAAGGACGAATTGTATTAGAAATGACTGAATAATTCTTCTTTGAATGGAGTCTGTTTGACTCTTTTGATTCAAAATGATTGAAAGAATGAGAAAGAGCTGTTTTCGCTTTATTTGAAGGCGAATCAATCAGGGTTCCTTTGGAGACTTGATTGGTTAGTTTTACTTTCGCATCGATTTTTCCTGACATTCTCGTTATTTTAGTTGTCATTGGAAGAGTAGGTCTAAAACTTTCTAGTTTTCGGTCGTTTGATAGGTACTTGGATAGAGAAAATGTTAAATCTTCGAATATTTTTGGATTTGATTGAAGATTTTTAGAGTATCGCTTTGGTCGACTACCAGAAAAACTGTTCATATTATTTGATATAGTTTATAAATAGTGATATTTAATGATTGTTGATTTTTTAGGAAATTTGTGTAGAATGGGAGAATATTAGATAATGATTTTTCTACATGTTTAGAAGGAAAAAGGAATTGTTTTAACATTATCTTTTAGAATCAAGAATTGATTTAATCACTTTTATCGCCATAGTAATTAAGAAAGAACAAAACTTTATATAATTAAACACTTTAAAATAAGTTTTCTATTCAAAAATCTAAACTAATCATCTAATATGATAATTTAATTGAGTTATCTTTATAAGTTAACTACTAATTTTTAGGATTGGCTTTCTAATTATAAGATAGTTCCAATGATAATAAATGAATCCTTTCGGTCGATTAAGATTATCAGTAATCAATAATCTCAAATTTTCAGGTTTATTTCTTATAATAAATGGAACATTTCTAATACATTTGAAATTTGTTTGGTAAAGATAGGAGATGTGGCACTTACAAGTAAATATATTCCTGGCTATCCGATATTCTATGATACTCGCCCAATCAATTAACATATTCAAAGGCAGAAACTTTAGTCAACTTTATTCCATGTGGAACAGGTTTGATTATCTCTATAAAAGAAATAAATCTAAGTGGAAATTTAACGAAATGCTCTTCTTTTAACAGCTGCACATGTCGTGAGCAATATAATAGATGATAACAACACAGAAGATGCTTTGCATCTTGGAAAATCAACAAGTCAAAAAATATTATTTTATTAAAAGATTGTAGGAGAAACAAGTGAAGTTATAATCTAAATTTACCAAATATAGTTAATGTGTTAATGACGATATCGCAATATTATTATTGAAATTGAAATGAGTGATACCCCAGAGTTTTACAAACTTTCAACTATAACTAGTGATCAAGCAACATAGTGTATCAGGGTATCCAAAAAAACCTAATGATATTTTGTATGAGATACCTCAGATGATCACCTGTGATCAATCTGCGTTAAAAATAAAACAAAACAAAATATTCTGTGATTTTAAAGGGAAGTTCTAGTTAGAAGGTAATGTCGTAAGTGACTAAAATTGAATCGTCGAAATCTCGTGTTCGACAACTAACGGAATGTCGGGTAGTTCATAATGATATATCAGAAAGTAATGGAAAATTATTATGAGGACCTCTCATCCAGGACAAAAAGAAGTTGTTGAAATTTACAGATACTTTCAAGAAAAGAAGACTTGAAAACTATCATCGAAGACATCCTTAGGCTAAGAAAATGATTTTTTTTTAAATGATAGTGTTTTTGATGATATATCTTATACAAGATAATTCAAAGATGATATAATTTTTAATAAGATAAAGATAAGGCGAAAATTAAGTATTGATGGACATACTTTAAATGAATCGTTATTCAAGTTACCTGATTTAGAAAACCATTTGGATAAAAATTTTTTTTTTAGAAAATTTATATGTTCAGATCAATATGTTTAGTAGTCATTGCTTTTATTTAAAAAAAAGATATGTGGCAAATGTTGGAATATCATTAAAAAGTGATAGTTTAGGAGGATTGAAATATTCTTTAAGTTAATTGATGTGAATTTAACTGAGGAAATAATAGTATTACTAAGCTAATAAAAAAATCTTATTGATGTATTATTTGATGATCTAATAAAATTTTATGAATAGAGAAATCGATTATCAATCTTCTTCAGTCTTGAATAATGACCATACTTCAATTGAAAAGGGTAATTTTTATAACTATTATTAACGTTTTTAGTGCATTTAATAGATAAGATAGTAATCAACTTGGCAAAAATTATCCACACACAGACTTTAACTGATTTTTAAACCCTTATATTGACTCAACGAAAGAAATGACAACATCAGAGGATTTCTTTGGATTCAGATGATTTATTCATCGATCTTAAGGATTTAAGGTTTATCAGAATTTGATTATTCAGATTTTTTTTTTAAATACTTGACTTGGGTACTTAATTGCAGAATCTCTAGCGACTACCTTTTCCTATACTTGTAGATGATATTATAAGGCTTGACGTTAAGGTATTATTTATAGTTTATGATTTAAAATTCTTAAAAGATATTCAATGAAAATAAATTTCAAAGGATTAGGAGAATAAATACATATTTCAAAATGAATGATATAATATAACATATAATTAAAAATTCTTGAAAAAAGTTATAACAAGATAGTTTTTGGTTGCTTAATAATTACATTTTTCTTCGTGAACATGCCCTAACTCACATTTTAAAGTAATTAAAAATGTGATTCAAGTTATTTCCAATTAATTAATTCTTTTAATGATAAAAAACCCTATTTCACCTATAAATTGAATCCTTATTTAACATATTTTCTAACCCGTAAAAAAATAAAAAAATCACATCTTTCATAATTAAAAACCTTCCAAGAAAATATAAAAAATTCCAAAATCATGACTCTCCAAATAAATCCTAAATTCAAATCTCAACTCAAAATTAAACTAAACCCAAATACCCCACCCTTCAAAAGCTTTCCACCTAAAAACATCCCTCTTAAAACCCTCTAAAAAATGTCAGATTCCCACACACTAACCACTCAAGACATCCAAGCCCTTCTCTCCTCCTCCAGCCAATGGGAAAAAGTCGACCGAATCATCTTCCTAACCTTCAAAACCCTTTGCGACTACCTTCAAGTTCAATCATTAAAGCTAGAAAAGCTCGAAAAGTCAATCGACTACTTCAGTTCATCAACTCAAAACTCTTATCAAGACCTTTCAACTTCCCTAGACCTAAAAGTAAGTTTTTCTGAAATGAATCAAATTCTTGAAAAAAAAGTCTCAAAAAACGACCTTTCTTTCATTCTTGCAAACAAAGCAAACCTTCAAGACTTGAAAAGTCTTGAAGCGAAATGTGCGAAATATGAAGATTTGGACAAGTTTTACGAAGATTTCTTGAAACGGTGGCAAGATACTCTTAGTAAAAGTGAACTGGAAGATATTTACAAGCTTATTGAAACTAAACCGAGTAGAAGTGAACTTGAAGAAGCTCTTGCTTGTAAAGCGAATAAACAAGCAGTCGCCAACGCTCTTCACAAGAAAATCAACAGAAATGACTTGGAAAGTCTCATCGCGAATAAAGCAGATTCGAAAGAACTTGCTTTTCTTTCTACGGCGATTGAAGCGAAAGTTGATTACTCGTCTTTTGAAAGTTTTTGCAAGATGGTTAATGAAAAGGTTGAAGAAATCGATTCTGTCAGTCTTTCTCAAAAAGAACTCCCGACAAGGACTGAACTAAAAACTGTCCAGTCAGAAATCGAAGAAAATCAAAGAACTGTCTTCGCAGAACTGGAAAAAATCAAGATTTCCTTAAAAACCAGCATCGAAAAAATGAAAGAAAATATCGAATCTCGTCAATTTGAACTCGTTTCACAGACTGTTAATGAAAACGAGGAAAAAATCTTAAACGAAACTTTAACATTAAAAAATTTCATAAAACAAAAAGTTGAAAACCTCGAAAATGAAAATTTAAAACTTTCAAAAAACACTGAAAAATCACTGAAAATCCTTGAATCTGACTTGAAAATGATTAAAGAAAACAACAGCTCCTTTCAAAACACATTCAAAGAGCTTACCCGTGACAATCAAAAACTTTTAGCCTTAAGTAATTCTTTCCATTCAGACCAAGGAAAACTACAGCAAGACCTTCAAAAGTTCCAGAAAACCTTAGAAGACCTAAATAAAAAAAAAGCAAATCTTTCCCAACTTCACGAGTCTTTCACTTTATTAAAAGAAGAATGTTTACTTGAAACTCGTCAAGAGATTCACCAGGCTTTAATCTCATTTAAATCCGCTCTTTCCGAAGACACTTCAACAATTCGAGAAGAGATAAAGTCTCAGATCTCGAAACAAGAACAAGCCCTTCAAGCCTTCCTTGAGAAAAAAGTGAATACTTCTGAATTGTTATCAATCGCTTCTGACATCTCCACCGTCAAAAGGTCCCTCGACCTTCTCGCAGCTCAAGACGAAGTCGACCTTATCAGAGATTCTATCGAGTCCGTTCAACTCACATTAAAAAAAAAAATCGAAGGCGATTTGTTAGAAAAGAAAAAAAATTCTGAAATCATTGAAAATATTTGGAAAGAACTTTCAAGTAAAGTTGAAAATGAAGACTTTCAAGAAGTTATCAGTGGAAAAGTTGGAATTGAAGAAATTAATAAAAGTATTGAAGAGATCTATGATATCATTGATAAAAAAGTCGATGTTCAGGAATTTGAACAACAGGTCAATGGACAAAGTGTTATTAATGAAGCCTTGTGTGCTGAAAATCGATTGGCTAGGTGGATTTGGAAAGCTGGAGATTTAAATGCGGGAAATGTTGTTTGGGACACTCAGGCTGTTAACACCTCGCAAGATGTTTTCGTCTGGGATAAAGGAAAAGTCAATATTCAGGTACTTCAACCTGGACTTTATATGATTGAATTCGGATTTTTTGCGAAGAAAAAACCGACTGTTGGAGTCGTTGTTAATGGAGAAACTATTATCATTGGGGGAAGCTCTGTTAGTATTAAACCTTGGGGAAAGACTACTTGTAGTGGAATTACTTTAGTGGATTATTTGGTTTTACCTGGAAGGAGTAGAATTTGTGTTAATTATGCGGGAGTACCTGGGGAAGGGTTCTTTGGGATTAAGAAACTTTAAATGTGTTTTTTTTAGGATTTTTTTTGGGTTTGGGAGAATTAA
The DNA here is from genome assembly GCA_006503475.1 of Stentor roeselii. Lineage (NCBI taxonomy): Eukaryota > Ciliophora > Heterotrichea > Heterotrichida > Stentoridae > Stentor > Stentor roeselii. The sequence goes on from RSEH01000351.1 coordinate 8,725, forward strand.
GGGTTTTTTTTGTTTTAGGAATTTAGAGTGAATGTAGATAGAAGAGAATATTAATCTTTATTATTTTGTTTTAGTTGAATTATATGAATGATATTTATGGATTAGTGATGTTCAGAAATACTAACGGAAAATGTAATCGAGCTTTTTGAGGATGTTTTTCGTGTAAATATTTAGGATTCATCAACTAGGTATTTTGCCATCTAAATCGAAAAAATAATTTTATAAAAGTACTTAAAACTTCAAGTTTTTTTAGTTTTAATATAACGCGAAACAACAATTAAAGCTCCTGAATCTAGATTAATCATCACAATAAAAATATATAGATCTTCTTAACCTAATAATTTCTAAATCTAATTCTTTTTCTTGGATTTGAGTCTATATAAAAATTACAAAACAAACCCTTCATCATAATCCTCAGACTTGACCTGAGCCTTAGCCTTTTGCACCTTTTGCACTTTTTTGTTATTATTATATTCTTCTGGAGTAATGAACCGAAGCCAGGTCTGTACTCCGATCACATTTTGTTTATGTTTCTTGCCGTCAACATGACTGTAATAATAAGAATCATCAACCAAGTAGGTGTCACAACAAGAGCAAACACCGACTTTTCCATCTGGAATAATTTTCACAACTTTTGCTTGTTTTGTCTGCTTGCTTGGCTTAGGAAGTAACTGCTTTGTTTCTAGCTTTTGAAGATCTTTGTATTCTGAGTACACTGAGATTGCGTATGAAAGGACTAAAGAAAATGAAATGTAAAATAAGGTGCCATAGAGGTAAAACTCTAAAGTCATCTTATATTTTATAGGGAATTTTTAAGGATTTGATGGGATTTATGGATTTGGAATAATATTGATGGTTGATTGATTAAGACTTTAGGTTATAATGATGATAGATTGAAAAATTCTTAATTATTATTGAATGAGATATAGATTTTTTATTTATCTTCTTTTCATCAAGATAACAACCTAAAAAAAATTATTTTCTAAGTTAATTTGAATTCCTTTTTGTTAATGCAAATACCTTTAATTAGCTATTTTAAATTAAAACACTTGAAGCTATCCCTCTAAATATTCAATAAACCGATCCATATTCAGTACACATTCTAAACTTATCTAAGTGACTTTCCTTTGTCTACTGTAGAATACAATTTTATAATCAGTAAAATATAAATGACGTGCTGGGTAAATAGGAGGAATACCGATCACTCTTTGTGATTTAGAATAGTTTAGATTTAATTAATCACAATATTACTTTAAAAATTTTCACAACATGGAAAATAAGCTTGAATAATTTTATGATTAAGTATGAAAGAATAATGATATGATTAAAAAGTGCTTCTTTAAATTATTGCCTAAAGCATTATCTCATTTATTCGCTGAATTGGCTGAAGAACTAAAAATATTTTAGTGATAGAAGAAAATGTCCTTAGATCTTGTTTTAACTTAAATTTTTTTACAAATATTGTTGTATATTTGTGGATTATCTTTTAGTTTGGATTTATCAGTATGTAGAATCGTTAATTAAAGTCATATATTAAAAAATTCTAAGTATAGGAAGTGAACTGGATCTAAGTTAGAAGTTGTTTAAAATATAGGAAAACTATATCTTTTGCAATTCTTTTGGAGTGTTTTGGATAAACTACCAGGATTATTCCCCTAGTTAAAGAATTATTCAGATAGTCCCATAATTTAACTATTTAAGTACAAACCAGGCTCATGATTTGTTTCAAATTTGCTCGGCCTTCTGGTAGGTGCCTGCTTAACTTCTCCTAAGCCCAACAAATTCTGTTCACAATATCGAATTCTTCTAAAGATTCTGTTAAAAACTAATTAATTTTTATGCATATCTAAGTATTCAATTTCTAATAAACTATTTGATATTTGTTCCTAGTTTAACTTTTATTATATTTTCAAGATATTTGTTAATTTTCTTAATCGTTGATGCTATTCCTAATATTATCATGTATAGTGAGGCTTTTCAAGATATTTGTTTCGTTTATTTGATTAGATAGCCTTTCAATATTTATAGTATTATGCTTTATCGCATCAAATAACAGATTGATGTCATTTTAATCAATTCTTAAAATTGTTTTTCCCCCTCAAGGATTTTTCCCTTCAAAGTTTCCTTCTAAAATTTTATAATCTTGAATATGAACTTATCAATCCTACTTTCTTCTTTTCTCATCGATTCTGTTTCTTTAATATTTGGACTGATTTCACTATTCCTTTTTGATATTATCAAGTTTGAAGTTAAGGCCATTTGAATTTAATTGTTATTTGATCATTTTTTTTATCTTATGTTAGTATCTTCTACCTTTCTTAAACTTCTTCGATAGATTACTAACAAAGACCAAGTTGAATGCCATAAATTTCTGTAAATAATTCTTAAGCTTTAAGCTCAAATCTATCATCAATTCGCTTTTGAAAGTGTGTAAGAGTTTCTAAGTCATTTCCTGCTCCTTTGTGAGTAGATCTTACTCACCTGTTTCCAATCTTTCTATTTATAAGATAATTATTTCAAAAATCGAAAATAATGAATATCTACATAGTTTTAATTTAAACTTATCAAAAGATTCACTTCACTCTAGAAATTTCTTAAAAATATCAAGATTCAGAAAAAATTCCCAAAAATAATCACCAAGATCAAATTCCTACTTCAAATCCATCATTAAAACTATCACTAAACCAAGTCCAATTTCCAAAGAAAACATAATCACAATCTAAAACATCCCTTTTTCTCATCCCTATATAATCCCTCTTCATCCCAATTCCATAATAACAAACCCACACCCCTAAAACCTTCAAAACTTTCACCCAACTCCAAAACCCACTTTTTCCTAAACAAAACCCATTCCATTTCATCCCATAAAAAAAAAATAATGTACCGATTCCGAGACGAAGAGCACGAAGACCCTTTCCGTTTATCCCACACTCACACTTCAAGACCCCACCACTTCAAATTCGAGCACAGTGGTATGTTAGTATACGATTCAAAAGCGATCATCATATGTGGCCATCACACAGAACCCGGAGTTAAATTAACTGAAACCCCAAAAGTAATTCCTCCAAATATAAAAAAAGAACTAGAGTCAGGTGACGAGTCGGGTAAGCTTTAAACAGAGTCGGCGTACTTCCAAAACATGAAAGAATACAGCCCAGCACCGAGTTTCCATTACGAGTACCTGTTAGAGATCCCGAATGACAGTGTTACTTTAAGGTTCAACAGCAAGTTCGAATCTGGAAATCTTTACAAGGCAATTAAACTCAGTGACTATGAATACGCGATGTTCATTCATAATGATATCGGAAGTTTCAATCAAAACCATTGGTATTATTTCTCGGCTATGAACCCCAGAAAGACTTCCATCACTTTTCGTATCATCAATATGAGGAAAAAAGACACTCTTTATATGAGTGGCATGCAACCTGCAGTTTATTCAAAAAAAGTCTTTCGTGAAACTGGAGTCAAATGGCATCGAGACGGGTATAATATTCAATACTGTGAAAATTCAGCAGGAACTGTTGGAAGTTTTATTGGCCGTCAGAAGTACTACACATTAACCTTCACTTATCAATACAAACACGAAAACGACGAAGTATTTTTCGCGTATTCAGTTCCTTACACCTACTCAGACCTCAGTACATATCTGGAGCAAATCGAGGAAAGACATAACGACATAGTAGAAGTTTCTTCATTATGTCGAACAATCGCTTCAAACATCTGTTTTCGAGTGATAATAACAGAAAACGTGAAAAATTACACATCAAAAGAAAAAAAAATAAAGAAAAAAAAATCTTTACCTAAACCTAAAAAAGCTGTGATTTTAATGGCACGGGTTCATCCAGGCGAAACAGTCTCAAGTCACATGATGAAAGGCGCCATTGATTTCTTAGTAAGTCCAGCAGGTAAAAGTCTTTTAAAGCACTACGTATTCTACATAGTCCCCATGTTAAACCCTGACGGTGTACGTTACGGAAACTATCGGACTTCTCTTCTAGGAGTCGATTTAAACCGTCGTTGGAAATACCCTCACCGAGTACTACACCCAACAATCTTCTACAGTAAAAAAATGATCGAAGAAGTGAAAAATCGTCATCAAATCGTGATGGTCTGTGACATGCACGGCCATACTAAAAAGAAAAACGTTTTCATGTACGGTTGTAGTGTAAAATCTCCTGAACTTGAAGATAAAGAAAAAAACCTTCTTGCCCGAGTGATTCCTTATCACATGTCTAAAAATAGTCCTTTTTTCTCTTTCAATGATTCCCACTTCCGCATTGAAAAAAGTAAAGAATCAACTGCACGAGTTGTCCTTTTCCAAGAGTTCGAAATCGTTCATTCATATACAATGGAAGCCTCTTTCTTTGGCCCTGAAAACTCCGCCGCCTTCGGCGGCGGCTTCTTAGGAGACATGCACTTCACAGAGAAGGACCTGGAGACTTTAGGAGCTGAAGTTTGTAGATGTTCTCAATTTTTCAACTCACAAGTGAGTTACACACGAAAAGTAAGACAAACTAACACCTTCCTTAAAAAAGAACTACTAAAAACCGCTGAAGTCTCAGATGAACTCGATTTTGACATAAAAGATGAAGAAATCGGAAGTATCTTTAAAGAAAAAGCTTGTTCTGAAATAGAAGTCGTCGACGTAGGCGTCGACCCTGAGTCCAGTGGAAGTGACTCTGAGCCGAGCGAAGGCGAAGGCGAAAAACTGCAAAAAAAGCCGAAAGTTAAAAGTTCTCCTCCAGCGCCGATGAAAGTAGAACCTGTGGCACCTTCACGGACACCAACAGCGAGTATCAAGCCGATAACAGTGAGAAAGCCGCAGATGTTAGAGCAGGAGTGGACAGTGCGAAAGGCAGTCAAGTCACCAATAACGACTTTAAAGCCACAAGAGACCCTCGCTCCTCAAAATTTTAACTTTCCACTTCAAAGTCGATTTAATCCTTTCGCGATTGAAGTGAAGTTAAGGTCGGAGATCCCAGAACTTGAAATTCAGAAAAAAATTCCGAAGATTGGAAAACCTCTAACGAAAAAAAGTGAAACTAGTCAAAAATCAAAGAATAGTGAATTGTACCTTCCAGCTTTGTTGAATTTTAACCTTCCTGATATACAGACCTTTGTCTCTGGACGAAAAACACGAGAAAAATCAGCGAATGTTTATCCTCGACAGATTTATTCAATAGGTTCAGCGAATTTCAGCGATGTTAATTAATAAGAAGCGTCTAACTATTAACTAGTCTACTCGTCGTCGTCGTCATCGTCAAGTCCGAGTGCTTTTCTTCGAGCTTTTTCCTCGGCTTGTTGTACTTTCCATTCTTTTTCCTTTCGATAGGCGAATTCCATCGTGTTTTCCAAGTTGTTAAACCGGACCAGGCTGAAAAGAACGGAATTCCAGAACTTTTCAATGGAATAAGCGGTCAAAACACACATAAAAGCTCGCATTTTCTTGCTTCCGAATAACCATTTGTTGCAAAATCGAAGAGCGTTTTTGGTTAGAACGTCGTTCGTCCATCTGTTGTATACCTGAGGCTGACGCTTTGGCTCTTGGTATAAAGGAGCAACTGGACCTCGAGTGTTTCGGTATAAAAACCAGGGCTGGTTCTTTGCGTGTGGAGCGGTTTTGTTCGAGTCTCCGTAACCTTGCCAAAGACCTTCAAATAGTGGATTTGACATTTATGTCCATACGTCGCATTATCATGTCTTTTGAATGATTGTTTTGGATTTAGAGGGATTTTTTTAGGGTGTTAGTTTGAATTGATGAAGGATTTTTGGGAATTAGGAGTTTTGATTTGGGATTTTTTTTTTTTAGATATTGGGTGTTAGGGTGTTAGTTTTGAATGATTAAGAATTTTTGGGATTTTTTAGGGTGTTAGTTTTGAATGAAGGATTTTTGGGAGTTGAGGAGTTTTTTATTTGGGATTTTTTTAGGGTGTTAATTTTGAATGAAGGATTTTTAGGAGTTGAGGAGTTTTTTATTTGGGATTTTTTTAGGGTGTTAGTTTTGAATGAAGGATTTTTGGAATTGAGGAGTTTTAGATTTGGGATTTTTTTAGGGTGTTAGTTTTGAATGAAGGATTTTTAGGAGTTGAGGAGTTTTTTATTTGGGATTTTTTAGGGTGTTAGTTTTGAATGAAGGATTTTTGGAATTGAGGAGTTTTAGATTTGGGATATTTTTAGATGATGGGTGTTAGGGTGTTAGTTTTGAATAGGATTGAGGATTTTTTAGAACTGAACAGTTTTAGATTTGGGATATTTTATATAATGGCTAATCTTAATGAGTGGAGCTTTCTTAAGGCGCCTTATGAAGAACTCTCAAGTACTTATAAAAGTAATAAAAGGAAAATAGAAAAAGAGATCAGTTTCGTGCTATCCCAGCTGAAAATAATGAAAAACAAATCAAATATCCTTGATAGGAATCAATGCCTGGCAGCTATCTCCGGGTTAAAATCAAGACTTTCTTCTTTTCAGTCAACTTTACCTCAACTCCATCATTCAGAAGACAACTGGCTGAGTATCTACGAGTCACGAATCCAATTCGCAAGTTCATCAGAAAACTCAACTACCCGTTTATACCTATTCCTAATCGACTACTTCACAAGGCAAAAGAACTTCGACTTATCCAGAAGCATTTCCTCAAAGTTTTCTCTCGACTCATCTTCCGACGTGTACTTTTTCGAAAAAGCTGAAAAAATCAAATCAGACCTTTTAAAACACGATCTTTCCTCATCAATTGAATGGTGCAACATTCACAAATCAAAGCTAAAAAAGTTAAAGTCAGTTCTTGAATTTCAACTAAAACTTCAAAAATTCATCGGTTTTATTCAGGTTCAAAACAACTTCGGAGCTATTCTTTATTCCCAGAGTAATTTTCCGGAGTACCCTGAACATCAAGAAACTATTCAAAAGGCGATGATGTTGCTTATTACTCAGTCAAGGCCTGAATTTCCTGAATATCAGGAGATGCTTAGTGAATCGAGATGGGAATTTTTAGCTGATTTGTTTGAGAAGGAAATGAAGAGGGTTTATGGATTTACTACAGAAAGTTTAATTGAAATTTATGTTCGTGCTGGGTTTATTTCGATTAAAAGTCCACTTTGTGAAGCTGGGAATAAGGTCTTTGGATGTCCTACTTGTAATGTTGAATTACAGAAATTGGCTAAGGGCATACCTAATGCTTCGCATTCTCAGACTTATATTGTTTGTAGGATACTTGGAACACCTATTGATGAAAATAATCCACCACTTGTTTTGCCTAATGGACAGGTTTTTAGTGAGCAGGGGATTAATAAGATTTGTGAAGCGGGGAAAATCACTTGTCCTGTTACTGGAGCGCTTTATTCGCGGAGCCAGGCGGTTAAAGTGTTTATTGTTTAGGTAATGAAAGATGATATTTATATGAAAACTATTAATCATTCCATAAAAAAAAATCTAAGCTTAAAGATATTCTTAACTATTAAGCAACGTGAACAGTTTCTAAAGTCTTAGTAAGCTGATGTATAACATCTCTAGCATAGATATTATTAGCGACCACATACTGAGCGTCTCCATGTCCGATATCAAAAGACTTCTGAATAGAGACAGGTTTAAAGTCAAGAGGAATTTTTCCAGGAAGTGCCTGAGAAGGTTGAATGTAGTACCTATAGTTAATATCCGGATACTCTTCCATTGCCCACAGCGCATATTTAACTCCATGTGCGAAGCTTCGAATGCTTCTTGCCCTCGAAAAGACGTCTAATGTTTTCAGGTCTTCTTGATCAACTTCTATTGTATGAGGATTGCAAGAAATCATGTCAACCACTACTTGACTCTGGTCACCGTTTGTCTCGGCCAAACATGTCTGGATTCCTGTTATCACGTCCATGTTAAATGCAACTCCTCCGTCTACTAAGACATCGCCTTCGAAGTGAATTGTTTCCATTACACCTGGAATTGCTGAACTTGACATACCCGCTGTTATGAAGTCGGGCAAGGATAGGTTGTTTGTTAAGGTCTTGTAATGACCGGAATTCAAACTTGTTACTCCTAGTCTTGAGGTTCTTACTGGAGGGACAACCACATTTTTTTCCAAATACGCTCTTAAAGGTGCAGTACTATACAAAGAAGATTCAAACAAAAGACCTTGCACAATTCCACCAGGCCAATCTTTCAAAACATTAGAAGCTCCTCCTAAATTAAGCCAAAGATTAGTCATGAGTTCTACAGCAGCGACTTCTTGTCCCAAAGGAAACATGCTGAGTCCTAAAGTGTTTAAAGACCCTGCAGATACTCCAACCGACACAAAATATTGAATCTCGTCAGCTGGAAGAGATGTTAAAAGTCCTGACAGCGCCCCGGTTTCATATGAACCGTGAGACCCGCCACCTGACATGATCAAAGCATGGCATTTTTGACTGGAGACGAAATTTAACCCGAATAGTACCAACACCCACATTTTTATTATTCAACAAGACTGCTTCGATATGGGGAAGGTTAAAGATTTATCATTATTTAGAAATTATTAATTATTCTTGAATTTTTGTTGGAGTTTAGAGGTGTAGTGATTTTATGAATGATTAGGAATTTCGAAGTGATATTTAATTATATGTCTGAAAAATTGAGAAGGGTTTATCTTTTGGGATATTTAGTGATTAGGGTATTTTAAGAGAACAAGAAATTATTATGAGACTGAGAATTTGAAGATTGTTTTAAATACTTCAAATACCCTTTTTCTAACAAACACTAAAAATCAGCATCTAACTCAAGATAATTCCTTTATCGATAAACATCCTAATTTAAAACTTTACAATCTTCATGTTTCATTAGCATCTTCAGGTTAATGAAAATATAATTACCAACACAAACCATCTATTCACCCAATCTAGCTGCAACATCATGCCCTGAATATCTTCATGATTCAATCAACTTTCCTCATCTCTTAAAAAAATAAAAAATCAATCAATTCCACATCCTTCAATCAAAATTTCATTCAACACTCAAATCTTCTAAACCCTCATTCTCTTTATTTAAAAAATCATCAAATTGCTAAAATCTTTAAAATTCCTTATTGTTGCCCACATAAATACTTTTAGGTTATCTCCAGTAAATATGCCTGTCCGCTCTCTTGCACCACTCAGCCCAACAGACAAGATGAAAAAGTTCTACAAGGACTCTTGTCAATTTCTATCAACCTGCCAGTCAGCGAGTAATACCGAATTATTGAAGAATATCCAAAAGTTGTTCGAATTAAAGAAGCCTTCAAAGCTCTTACAAGACACTTTTTTCATCGGCCTTGTTACAGGAGAGCTTTTCAGGCATCTTGAATTATCTGATTCTCAAAAGAACTTCGAAAGATCCAGGGAAATGTTGAAAGGTATTCTTAAATTTCACTATAAAGAAAGTGAAATTTCTGAAAATAACAGCCTTGTCAAGCTTTGTCAGTCTTTAGTTTCAGAGGTGAGTTTATTAATATCCATATACTTGCAATCAAGGGAAAAATCGACCCAGGTCCTTTATTTCATCTCACTTTTACAGATGGTTCCTAGTTTGACTAAAGAAATCCTCTTGCAAGTCCTTACGAAACTTGAGTCTTTTCCTTTACCATCGAATTTTTTCAGTATTTTTTTAAATGAATCAGTTCCATATTTGCCAGCTCCATTGAAACCTTTCACTGTTGTCTTGGACATTGATGAGACTCTTGTTCACTTCAAAGAAAACAAGTTTTTATTAAGACCTGGCTGTCACAACATGATTAAAACCTTGTCGATGTTTGTGGAACTTGTTTCTTTTACTTCTGCTGAAGAGTCTTATGGAACTGCTGCTTTAAGAGTTGTTGATCCTTTCAATGCAATTAAGTTAAGACTCTTTAGACAGCATATGACTTTAAATGAAGGAGTTCTTGTGAAGGACTTGAATGTTCTTGGAAGGGATTTGAAAAAAGTTGTGATTATTGATGACAGAAGGACTAACTTTCGCCTTCAGCCAGGAAATGGAATAAAAATTGATCCTTGGACTGGAGACCCTAAAGATGACCAGTTGGGGAAACTTTTGACTTTAATTTTACATGTCATTAAAAAATTTCCAAGTAACTTGGTTGAAGGTCTTGAAAACATGAAAGAAGATCCTCAGGTTTATAGAACATTGAATTAGTTGTATTAATTTTACTTATTATTTAAATGAGGAACGAAAATAAAGAAAAGATATATTTGAGAAAATTTTGATATAAAATGATTTGAATGGTGGATAAGAGGTGAAAGTAATTAACTATTATAATAACCTGAATTAGTAAAAGACCTCTTTGGCCTGCTCTATGATCTTTTTACACTTTGGACATTTTACCTTCTGCTTTTTCATTTGCAGATTCACTGGGATTTTATATGAAGACATCAAGCATGTCTTGCAGCAAAATAAATCTCCGCAAGGCAGAAGAAGGACATCTTTTCTATTGATTTTACAGTAAACACAAAAAACTGTATCTATTCCTGAACTTGACTCGCAGTCAACTGCGAGTTTTTTTATTAAATTTTTAGCCGTTACAATCTTTTTCTTTAATCTTCCATTTTTTTCTGTTGAGATGCTGAGAACCTTTGAAATATCGTCGATTTCGGTACCTAGATTCAAAATCTCTGAGGAAATCTTCTGGTTTTCATGGTATAGACCTTGGGTAAAGCTGGAGAGTTCATTTAAGTACTTTAGGTAGTTGGAGGGTTTCATGTTGAAGAGATCTTTGAAGTTTAATTTAAACAGGGCGAGTTTAGAACCTTTGAATACTGAGTTGAAAGGTTCTCTAACATTTCTATGAACCATCAAGTAAAAGTTACAGAAATTAGAAGACCTTTCATGAAGAATTCCAATACCACATTCCTGATTCTCCCTCATCAAAAGATTCTCAAGTGCACTAAAGGGTTGAGCAGTAGGGCTGTTTGAAGGTAGCTCATAAACCAAAGCATATAAACTCTTACCCAGCACTTCAGGATCCAATTCTTTAAAAGTCTCAACTGATGATGAATGTTCGAAAAACAAAGTATCTAAAGTTTTCAAGTTTCGCAAAGTGATCGTCTGCACTTGGACTTGAAACTGAAGCGAGATGATTGTCAATCGTTTCAACTCTGGAAGGCTTATCATATTTGTTTATGATTCACATTTTTACATTTTTAATGTAAAGGACTGTAAATTCTCTGCGAGTTTCTTTTTCAAGATGGTTAACTTTCAGCGTTTTTGCCTGAAATAGAAAGAAACAATGAAGACAATTCATTTTTTCACGTTATTTTTTCGACTTGTAAAGTAAAAATATCATTTTTTAAGTAAAAAGTAATTGATTTATGAAATTAATTTGATTTTTTCGGGTTTTTAAGAGATTTTAAAGGATTAAGTGATTTGAAGGCTTTTAGGGTTATCGCGTCTGAGGGTTTTAATGATGAAGAAGGTATTAAGTTCTTGATTTTCGTTAAGGATCAGCCCGTCTAGCTCAGTCGGTAGAGCGCAAGGCTCTTAACCTTGTGGTCGTGGGTTCGAGCCCCACGGTGGGCGTTTTTTTGAGATTTTAAAGTTGATGATGTTTTTTGAGGTCTGGGGTTTTTAACCATTCTTAGACTAAATCTATTATTATCTACTAAGATTCTTCTCTTTCTTCTAAAAGCATGTTTGGAATACTTTTGTCTATTGGGTAAACTCTTCCGCAGTTTTGGCAGACTAGACTTCCTGAGACTATGTTTAAGTTGAATAATAAGTGGTGAATTCTTTGCATTAAACTCTCGTTCGCCTGGTCATCAGCAGAGAGTTCTTCAGGTAAAGTATGTCCTAAAGTTTCGACAGTTCTCGCAAAGACCTTCCAGTCGATTTTCCCAAGCATTTTCTGAGTCAAAGCCGGGTTAAATTCAGTACTTTCTTCATTCATCTCCGTGACCTGAAGCGTAAGTGGTAAGTTGATCCCAGCACAAGTCTTCAAGTTGCACATAAGAAGATTATGAGTAAGAAGCCTCATTGTTTATTATTTCCTTTATTCATACTTTAAATAATCAGGAAAATGGCCAATCGAAGCTTTCAAGGACTATTTTCGCCTTTAGAAGTCGTTTCCACCAACAATTTATTGAAAATTCAGCAAGATCAATGCAAAATTTCAATGTCAAGACTTTATTACTCGAATGTCTTTAAAATCTATTATGGATCTTTGATTGCCTTGCAATGTCTGCTCATTTCTATGATGTTGATGAGAATTCCACATTTGGTCAAGCTGGTTTTTATCTTTGAAGTGCTTATCACGGTGCTGCTTCTTAGTGAAATGGTTTTTAAAGGGTTTATGCAGGGCTGGGGGTTTTATTTCAAACAGGTTTGGAACTTGATTGATGGACTTGTTGTTGTTGGAAGTATTTGTTTGTTGTGGATTGGCTTCGAGATGGGAAAAGGTCTTGGAGAGATCGATGATATAAGTGCAGGAATAATCATTATCGTCCGATCATCAGTCCAAGTCTGTCGATTGATCATGGTGATTCGAAGAAAAGGAGAGCAAGAAGTTCAAATTATAGACCTGAATGGAATCAGTGAAGCTGACGACGCTCCTCAGCAAACTGAGAAAAATTTTAAACCACCGAAAAAAACAAGCAACAACATCGAGAAAAAGAAAAATTTTGAGGATTCTGTGGATGAATCAAGGTAAACTTAGGAAGTAATAAGATTTAAATTCTTGAAACATTTCTGAAAATAAGTCTGTTCAAAATTGAGAAAATCTAAAGATTTGAGAAAATTATAAGATAATTAAAAACAGATCATTAAAACAGTTCTCAATAGTCCTTATATGAAATGATCTGATAATAGACCTTTTTATCAGCACTATAGACATATCTTAGCTGATGAAAATCTTTTCATAAATAAATCATGGAAGCTGGATTGACTGATTTAGAAAACCAAGCCAGACACGAACTTCTGAACCCTAATGAAAAACATTCTTACAAGACCTTTACCGAGAAATATCTAAACAACTTCGAGATAATGAAGAAAGTGATTGACAGAAACAAAGAAATCGTCATGAATTTGAAAAAAGACCCTGAATTGAACTTGAAACCTGCGAATTTTACCGAACCAAAGAAACTTTCCCCTGCAAATATTCCAGTTTACAGTGTAGATAACCCTTTTGCTAAAAAAGTAGAAAAAAGTCCTAGTGAGATCTTCAAAAATCCTTACAAAGAACCTGCAGAACAGAAAACCTGGACTTTTTTAAATAAAACAACTCCAATAGAAGAGAAAAAAATTTCTGTAAATCAAGAGTTCAAGTCTCCTTTTCAAGGAATTCAAGAAAAACCTTCAAATTTCGAATCATTTCAAGACCAAAACAGACAAAATTTACCGAATCCTGAATCAAAAAATTATAGTTTTAGCTTAGGCATTATTCCTAATCACTTCAAGACGACTCAAGACCTAGGGTTTGTTTATAAAGGGCCTGAAGGGAAAATATCAAGTTCAAACTTTTATAGAAGTGAAAACAACAACAAAAAAAACTTCATAGAGCCAAAATTTCCAGTTTCCAACGAAGTTCACTCCACACCAAACAACTTATTTTCAATCTCAAACCCAGAAAATCAATCATCTCAAATAAAACCCTTGCCCATGTTTAACCCTTTCTCAAAAAACTTTTCATCAAGCACCAATCAACTTCCAAACCCGTTCAAAAAGCTTCCTGACATGCCAATAAAGACCCAATCATCAATTCCAGTAAATCCAGAAATCCAAGGAAAGTTTAAAATGCCTGAACCCCCGATTTTAAAGCAAGGAATATTGAAGAAAAGTGAAGAAAAAGACTTTGTGAGTCAAGATAACGAGTCTACCATTACTTTACTTCCAAGCAAAAGTAAAGATTTACAAAATCATCGAGATGTCTCGTTTTCGGACTCAGGTTTTTTGAACCCTCCACAAGACCCGATTTTCAACAATGGAACTTTTTCAAATAAACCGAAAAATGTTCCCCTTCAATCAACGGGACTTTCTCAAAATTTTTTTGTACCTGCTCAGAGACTTCCTCAACAAAACTCGGAACTATTTAATCCGAGCTATTCTCAAAAATCAGCTTTTCTTGAACCATCAGTGAAAAATTCTCCGATATTTCCACCTAAAGTAAAAGAGTCTTCAGATAACTCAGGTTTTCAAGATTTGAGTCAGAAATCGATTAATTATAAGAAACCTCCTCTCTCGTTAAAGGATTCAGGTTTTTTTCAACAAGCTGAAGCTTATAAAGGACCTGAGGGTATAAATTCTTCTAAAGTTCCTTTATTTCCTTCCACTTTTCAAAGATTTCCTCCTCCTTTGAATCCTTCAGAATCTTTGAAGAGCCCTTTTTCACCATCTTTTCCTCAATATTCCAATCATCCCCTCGTCTCTCCACCTGGATTATCAGGTTATCATCAATCTCATGAAAACCATTCCTTGAAAAACTATAACATGACACAAGAAATAGATTTAAAGGACGACTCATACTCGGATTCTTCAGACTTTGATGATGTTGAAGGTGAAAAGACTTTTGGGTATAAAGGTCCTTCTTATAAAGACCCTTCTTATCACTGGAAAGACCCTTTGTTGGAGATGGATTATGAAGAAGGTTTAAGAAAATATGAAGATTACAACCCTTGGGAAGAAAGAAGTCAATTCCCTGAAAATCCTGATGAAAGAAGGTTCCCATCATATTTTAACCCATTCCCTTCATTGAACCAACACCCTATCAGTCCAAACCTGCCATCATCTGACTCTTTCCAACCAATAAAATTCAACTCATCAATTCCCCAAAGACCAAGATTTCCGCCAGTTTTAAATCCTCTCTCTCCCCAAGCAGGGTCATTTCTGGACTCTTTTCATGAAAATACCCAAACTTTGCCTCCAAATCCTTATAACTACGACTTTCCTAAACCAAAGCAAAAGTCTTACTTTGAAGATCTTGACAGACAAATAATAAATCCTGAATTTCCGAGAAGACTTTCGAGAAGATTTCTTGGAAGAGGTCAAAACTTTAATCATTCAATTTTTAGAAGTTCAGGAATGCGACAGATGTACATGTATAGCTCGGATGAAGAACTTAATTATGAAAATTTGGTTGAACTTGAATATGCTCTTTATGATAAAGGGAATGGCTTTGAAAGTGATGTCATTGCGAAACTTAGACCTGAAAGTTATCAGGAGGATTCTGAAGAAAAACTTTGTGTCATTTGTCAGAATTCGTTTGTTGAACTTGAAATTGTGACTAGTTTGAAATGTGGACATTTGTTTCATTTAAGTTGTGTTGAAGAGTGGCTCATGAGGAAAAAACGATGCCCGATGTCATGTTTGTTAGAGAAAGAGGACTTTTATTAGTAAATGGGGAATAGTAATAATGGATGTGACTGTGTCAGTGATGAACACAAAATAAACCTAGACGGGTATGTCGACATGCCAAGTCTCAACAAAGAAGACGTGAACCAGATTTGGAAATGCTTTGAATACCTGAATCCCAAGAATGGAGTAGTAGATGTCAGAGGACTGCAGATTTCAAGAGATGACCGCGACAATCGACTATCATACATGGAGCCGATCATCGACGAGATATTGGATCAAAAAAGCGATTTGAACTTCGACCAGTTCTTCAATATCATGAAGCCCAAGGTCTTGATGCTTAAAGCACAGAATAAAAACTTGGTCTTGATGGAAAGTCACTCAACATCAGTCTCATGTTTAATTTGCCCTTACAAGTCAAGTTCAAGTAGTAATTGATCGTAAATCTTTAGTTTCTTCTATTTGAATAATTTAAAGGATTTAACAATATTTACCAAAAATTCAATAGATTTCTTTAAGTTTAAATTAGATTTCAAAGCTAATCATGATAAATTACAGCATTGGCATATTCATTTCTCGTTCATCTGGCTTGGTTTTATCTATAATTTCGACCATGCTCTTATTCAACCTGTCCGCCCAGTGCATTTTAACTTTCTTTTGAGCTCCCACAAGCGAGGATTCTCTTTTTTTCCCTTTAACCTGCTTTTTCGTAATAGTAGCTTCCACAAGATCCATAACCTGTTCCTTAGTCGGAGATTTTTTCAAGTTCTCCGACTTATTTTTCTTAACATTAAAAATTTCAAGTTGATTCTCTTTAATTTTCTCCCTAATCATAATCTCCTTTGACTTCCTGACCATAGGTTCAATACTAATCTTATGTTGATTCAACATTTTGACAGGTATCATGCTAAGAGCTCTTTCTTTATTAAACTCTGGAGGAAAAATTCCTTTTAAGTTAAGTTCACTTTCTTTTTTTTTACACTCTTCGTCGAATTTTTGCGAAAGTTGATTTTTTTTCTGGTTTACTTGAAAATTTAGAAAAGACTGCTCGTTTGAACTGAGAGCTTCTAAATAATTTAAATATTCTCGGGCTTGACGTTGACTTGCTGAGATTCGCGTTGTTGGACGTGTTGTTAGGACTCGAGCTTGGGTCTTGGAAATTACTGGCTTTTTTAGTAGTTCTGGGTTTTTTACTTTTTGGAAACTTACTAGCTTCTTGCTTTTGAAGGTGTCTGGAATTTCTGCTGTTTCTTCCTCGATATCGTTGGCTTTTTTACGGATCACTGGACCTGGAGCGTGCATTCTCAGCTTTTTCCCTTGAACTTCATCAGAAACCCACTGTTTTTCAATAAGTCTCCCATATGCAAATCCAACTTGAGCCATATACTCCTTAGATCTTTTCGCAATAGTTTCAAGATTTTCACTCGAAACAGGATTTTTAATATACTCTGATAGTTTAATCCTCTTAACTAATGAAAAGTAATCAGAGTTAACCGGTTTTTTGCTAAGAGTGTCCATGATCAGCATATGAATAGGGTCATCCTTGAACCTAAAGATTGGCATAGGCTTCTGTGCCGACATATTATTAGAAAAATAGCAGAAGCCTTGAGTGAGTCTTACTTGAAACCTTCAATCTCTGCAGTTTTCAAGGAAAAAGTTATTAATTACGAGAGGATTATTCCAAATCTATTTAAAACTACTCAGAAACGTCAAATAAAAATCTTTTGTTCCCTGATCCGAATGAAGGAGTTGGAGCGACCTTCGATTCAGATTCACTGGAAATCGCTGGCCTGAAAGAAAGAGGGTCTGAGTTACTTTTATCAAAAATTAATTCATTGTCGTTTGAAGTACCTTGACAACATCCCATTTTAAATATTCTAATGTTGTAGTAAAATTTTCTTAGTACTGGAAAATTCTCTGTTTTAAGTTTATAGGTTTTTATAAGTGCTTGAAAATCTTCGGGTTAATTGAAAGTTTCACAAAAATAAATAAAATTATTGAAAGGACTCAAATTTCATTGTTTTGATCAACATAGTCTTAATGCTCGTTATTAATACATTATAAATAATAACTTTCAATATTTTCCTGATTTCAACTATTTAATAATGTTCAACGCTGAGGTCATGCTTAAAAGACTCCAAAAAGTCTCAGAAAATTTTCCTAAATATTCTTTAACAACTTCAGCTTCACCGATTCGCCCAAGTCACGTCTTTATTTCCAACCCGTTTATTCAAAAACATCAGAAAAAAAGAGCCTCTAATGACTCACAGGTTCCAAAAAAGCTAGTCTTGAAGAACTTGAAAAAAAATAACTTTAAAAAAAGACCTCAGAAAAAACCGAAATGTTTGGAACTTATTCATATATTGAACAGAAAAATCGAGATTTGTGATCCGAGTGAACTTAAGATATGCACTTCAAGAGTCATTTATTCGAGGCCTTCTTCAAGTCGAATTTCTGGGGTTTGTCTAAGTTCAAGGCAAAGTAACTATAAGTCTAGATGTCTTGAAATCAACCTTCCAAAGGTGTCAGTTAATTAAAAGAATTGTTAATCTTTAGTTTTAACTGATATCAGGAATGAAAAATTTATGGAAAAGTGAAGTTAAATCAAACAAGTTCATTTTCGAAAGAAACCATTAATTCCTCTTCTAATTAAAAACTTCAAATTACCCGATCTTCTAATTAAGAGAAAAAATTCATTATATTCATGGAAGTCCAGACAGAGACCGATCCAGAGCCATTTCAAGTCCAAACCCCAAAGGTCGAGATTTCAAAAAAGAAAAAGTTCTTCGACAAGTCCTCTAAAAACACAAACGAAATATTCACATCTCTTAAAAGAAACAATAAAATCTCGATAATAGAACCGTTGTGCTTGAAATCGACTGGATCTCAAAAAACTCGATTTTTTTTAGGAATAGAAACAAGAACTATCAACTCCCCTGTCAGAGTCATTCATGATGAAACTTCAGTCATCAGTCGAGAAGATAGGATTAAAAGAGCCAAGTGTTCCAAGTCTTACAATAAAAAACCAGCAAGTCCTCAAAATTTAAGCATTTCTGGAAAACTTGTGAAAAATAAAGACTGGATTAGTTTGATTCTTTTAAAGTCAGACTTTATTGGAGAGTCTTGTGAAAATGAAGAAAAAAACTCTGTGATTCGATCGAATCCTTGCAAGAGTTTACAGAAGATCAGTATTAATAAAGCTAGGATACGAAAAGGCAGGTCTTTGTTTTCACCGAAAAGAGTTGAATCAAAGGAAGACCAGCTAAATAAATTATACAAAAATCATCACAAAAAGATTAATTAGGTAATAACCTGAATCTAGAAATTATTAAAATTTTTAAAGATTTTCGATTAAATGAATGTAGAAAATCTTTAAGAAAGAACTATTTTAATCCTCTTTTCATAAAAAATTTTTCAGGTACTTTTTAGTTTTACTTTATTTCTGAGTTTCCTTTGTTACCTTTTCATATTTAAATTTAAACCCAACTGACTCGAATAAAACCAAAAATGTTTCTACCAGCGAAAAAATCCCACAAAATTTCAATTCCCAGTGAAATCGAGCAGTTAAAAGAAGTAGTCGAAGGTCCTTTTTTGAAAGCAAAACGAAAGATCTGTGTTGATTCAGAATTTGAATTTTTACTAAAAAAATTTGAAAAAAAATTGCAACAAATAAACGAGGCTCAAGTTTCAGAAGACAGTGAAAATCATTTCGACTATTGCGAGAATTCCAAGGCAGTTAAACAAGTGAAGCTTGTAAAAGTTTTTAACGTTCAAAAGCCTTTCAACACTAAACCTTAATAAAATTTTCATGTTATTAAGAAGGTTTAACTAAAGAAATACTAGTTTGGGTTAATCCAGTTCCTTTTGACTTGTTAGCCGCCGCATTGATCGATTTGATGATATCTTTGTATTCAGGGTTCTTGAAGATGTCGTAAGAGTCAAGACCGTGAGAACTGATGTTGATGATTTCTTTGTCGAGTTTTCTTTCTGTCACGTTTTCGGCTGATACTCTGACGATTTTTTTATTTAAGGAGCAGCCAAGGATCTTCGAATGGAAAAAGATCCAGATTGATATTGATCCTGATACTGCACCGATTATTATTAAAACCATACCGGGCACTGATTTTATTCTCTCTTGTAGTGAGTTTGTTTCTCCGATATTGTATGGGAAGATTTCGCTTGAACCGTACATGTATAAAGAAAAACAACAGTGGAATATTGCTGCTGATGGCAAATAATGAAGAACTCTTTCGTTTAGGTAGTGATTTATCAATGGTGGACGTTTGTAGTGTCTTAGAATCAAGAACTTATCGCACCAGTATAGAGTGAAAAGACTGAGGAAACAGATGATGTTCATAATCGGCATCCCTCCTGAGTAAAGAAAACAGGTAAAAACTAATGTCAGCACCGATGAGTTACGTGTCGCTAACTCGAAATTTGCACCTGAAAACCTCTCGTTGGCTTCTGCTTGTGATAGATATTTTGAAATACAGCAGTTCCTTTTACAGGCACCAAGTGGGTAAAAGGTGATCAACAAGAAAACATGAGGAGAAAAAATCGATATCATCATGGTCGAAACCAAAGTAGACCCAACCTGAACATACCACTGTCTAGAAAAATCACTAAACTTCGAATTAAACAAAAACTCCGGCATCCAACTTTCAGTAGAAAGTTGTGAAAAGTCAGCATTAACAGCTAAAACAACAAGGGCAGTATTGATAAAAGTAGCAGTAAAGACCTTGCTCATTAATTTAAGTTGTTCAGTGCTTCGATTATGAACTCTTTCATATTTTCCAAGCATTCGAAAGATGACTTTAATGACAAAGTTGATGAAAATAACTCCAAAACTAACAGAAATCCTGATAGTAACAGCTTTCGATATCCTTTGAAAGAAATAATCGCAATAATCAAGCATATCTGAATCATCTAAGATATCACCAAGGTCCTGCTTTTTGCAATAACAATATTTTTCAGTATTTTTCTTATAAACTAACTTAGCTTCAGAAATTTTCAATGAAGATTTAATTCCTTCGCAATCATTATTTGAAGGAAGGTCATCTTGATACAGCTTTAAACCGTAAATCATGGAAACTGATGCAAGTAAAGCGAGTGCAACACTAAAAATTGAAACTACTCTTCTTAGTAATCGAGAACATTTGGAAACTTCAAGATTTTCATAGATTATGTTCTCTGGTGATGCTGTTGTTGAAATCACTAAAGGGTATTTTTCCTCAAATTTCAAGGAATTTGACTGATTTTTCAATGATTTGCAAAAAGTTTCGTCTTTTTTATAGGATTCGATGCAGTTTTTTCGAGATGAAAAGTCGGAAAAAACGATAAATCCTCGGATTACTGGAAGATCGTCGTGAACTTTAGCAGATATTTTTTCTTTGATTTTTATTTGCTCGTCGAAATTTTCGATCTTTTTTTTTATTTCTTCGGTTTTGTTCTGTTTATCTCGACCGTAGACTTTTAGAAAATTCAAATAAGATAGTTGGTTTGAAAGTAATGCTCTTTGACGGTATAGTCTGAGGATTCCGCCGTATTTTCTTGCGAGGTAGACTTCGTGGACTTCTCCGAACTTCTCAAAATGACTCTTAACCTTTTGACTATCAAATTCATTTTCAGGAAGTCCTTGTACTTCAACCGAGTAATTTTCCAAAGTAACATTTTTTTCAAAATTTTCATTAACCGATTTATTCGAAAACCAAAACAAATAAACAACAGCAGCCAGAAAAACACAAGTATAAACAGCATCAGCAATAAAAATTCCAAAAAGTCTATCCTCACCATCATCCTTATCCTTCTCATCCTTAACAACATCAAAGTTACTGACAGCCCAAGTATCCCATCTTTGTCTGACATCTCCAGCAGTGAGTCCATCTTGTTGAGAATTGACCCAAATGGGGTAAATCGAAATGCAAGAAATAATAAAAAAAGTGATTCCCAAGGTCCTTACTAGTTTGAAGTAAAGTTCGATGCCAGAGCCGAATTGTCCTAATTCACTCAAAGTCGTGCCCCAAATAGGGAAAAGTTCGGATTTTCCATCGTGAAACCTTCGAAAACATGTTTCATCGCGGTACTGATGAGCCAAAAATAAATCTGCAGGCTTTGCAGCTGAGTTCAAATCGTTGAAGTCTACAGTTTTTGATGCACGCAATGAATGCTCGTCTATTTCTAATGGAACAGATAGTTTTTCGTCAGAATTGAGCATATTTATTATAATGTTATTTTCTATTACTTGCTTCCTACTTGGATGTATGATGGAGCTGCACCGATTGATGATCGGATCTCGTAGGTGCCTGGACCTGGACTTAGTAAATAGCTTGCTTTTCCTCTTTTGGAGCTTCCAAAACCCCATTTTGGTCCTTCTAGAGTTGAGCTTTTGTTGTATGTCCCTGGGCCAGGGTTATTTCGAACAGGGCTCATGTCTTGACTCCTATCAGCAGCTCTGGGTCCCCAGACAGGCGCCTTTTCAAGGACAGTTGAATGATTAGGTTCATATTTTCCCGGACCTGGGACATCATAAGCCGCTTTTTGCTTCAACCTTGGACGAAAAGTATACCTTGGGCCTTCTACTATGAAACTTTTGAATTCATATCCACCAGGACCTGGCAAACCTGTCATGTTTCCTGGACTGGCTCTTGATGATTTGCTGAATCTGTGTAAATTTTACAAGTTATTTCCTTTGAAACCTATCAAGCCTGGATTGTAAGAACCTGGGCCTGGGTATTTGTTTAGACCTTCTATTGAGTTTCGAACACTTTTTCCAACTGAGTATCTTGGAGATTCTTGAGTTCTAACTACTCGGTATGTCCCTGGACCTGGAGTGTCCAGGCTGCGTGACAGGTCAGCCTTTCCTGCTCTCCCTGATCTACTTAAAAAATACATTGTCCATCGAGGTGTGTCTGTCGCGACCGGAGGAGAATAGGCTCCTGGGCCTGGAGTTAATGAAGACTCTGCTAATGACTTTCTTGGAGCGGTTCCTACACGATAATTTGGACTAGTGTACATCATTGAATTAGTCGGGGAATAACTGCCTGGTCCTGGAAACTCTTCTTTATGAACATAGTTGGTTCGACCACGGATCGACCATAACGGGGCTGTTTCTTTCATTATTATCAGATGCCGTTCAAGGATATTTTAATAAATCAATTGACTTAATTGTGCTCATTAGGGATAAATGAATCATTTATTTCCTCTTCAGAGTCTAAATTGTCAAATAAGATAATTTAACTTAAATAAAAGTGGCTATTTTCAAATTCTTCATTATTTTCGATATCTGAATTACATATTTTGCACTAAAAAGCTTACCAGAAATGAATAAATTTTCTGATTTTCTCAGTTTTAATCCACAGTCCATTCCAGCTCCTTTAATTTCCAAGTTTTTTTATACAATCTCCAATCCCTCAAAATTTCAATTCCAAATTCACATAAATCTTCTTTTTTTTTTTCTGAATTTAATCGAATTAATCTTTTTCATCCTTTTCCCAATTATTTATTAGAACTCTAAGCTCGAACAATGTCCATAAAAGTATGTCCATTAAACAAAATCCTTTCAAATCTCCTAGAAGTTCAGTAAAACTTGAAGAAGAATCATGTCCAGAAAGTACCCTGTTGTTACAAAAGACTCTTCAGACGAGTAACCAGTTCTTATTGAATCAAATAGATCGAAACAAGAAGACAATCAAATGTCTTCAAAATTTCTTGGCATGGATCTCGTCATGCCCGTCTCAAATAAGTCCTGAATTGACGAGCTTGATGCTTTCTAATCATATTTCAACAGATTCCTATGATTTTGAGCTTCGGTTGCTAAGCGAATTCAGTAAGTTCATCTGTAAATCGAAGTATATCTGTTTCATTATAGAGCTGGTTTCTGTTACTGGCTTATCATTATCAACTACTGATGTTGTACCTGTAGAAGTAAAACTTTACACTTCTGAAGATGTCCCTAAGCAGATAACTCATACCATGCAAGGAAAGCAAATAATTCGAGGTAAAGGGAATGATGTGATCGCCTCTCATGGGGGAGACGGAAAATTTCTAGTTAGGATTAAAATGCAAATCACTGAAGTCAGTTCCCACTTCGTTAACGGGACCATCAACCTTGTTGTTGAGAAAAAAGATTGCTCTCCAATTTCGGTCAAGCCTTTAGTCATCAAGGACATTGTTGTAAAGGCGAAAGAAAAGACATGTGCTAGATGGAGACAACTTTCGGGGTAGTTACAGTAAAGTAATCTAATTAGTTTAAATAAAGGCATCAACATATCAAAGTATTGAGAATTTCTGGATTTTTTCAAGTGTTGGATTAATTATTCTTATTCCTGGAATTAATTACTTCAAAAGTTTTCTCAGAACATAGAATATAGTTAACCATTCTAATTTCTCGATTAACAATTTGAGTTTTCGGATATTATTAGTTTTAACAATAGACTTTTCTAATAGCTCTGCATTAAGAAATCAATTTTATTGCGATACATAAGAATTTCACTTATTGGGTAGGTATTTAAAGTAATTAACAACAGAATAATTATTAAAGTAATGTTTTTCTATATTAAGATATGCTGAAAAATTAAATGAGTTTTAACTATGATGAAATGTTGAATCACTCTAATGAAACTGTTTTTAAGATGATTTATTGTATTGATAGTAATAAATACTTAGAAAATATATAAATGAATTTAAAAGCAATCTTTCTCATAATTTCACCAAGAAAAATCAGACAAGTGAAGGTAAATTCCGATTTTTTTTTCATTCTATAAACTTATTCCTATTTTCTCTCTATCAAAAAAGATTTTAAATTTCACCGTCTTAGAATATTATTATTCAAACAATAATCAAAGCTGATCTTAAAGAATTTTTAGCTTAAATATCAAGGATCTATAGAGAATAAAATGGAATGCAAGCTCTGCATGGAAATGTTTAATCATGATACATTCCTTCCAGTGATACTTCAGTGTGGTCATACAATTTGCAAGTCTTGTCTTAAGGAAATTAAGTCTCAACTAATTCACTATTGTCCATTTGACCGAAAGCCAATAAACAATACAGAAACCTTACAAGTAAACTATTCTCTTCTAGATCTAATAGACAACCCTCCAATCCCTTCCAGTCCTCAAGCACTAATTCCAACTACATCCTTAAACTGTCCATTAAGCCATCCTTTACAACATCCCTTAGAACCCGGAGTCCAATTACCAAATACTCAAACATGTTCCTACTGCGAATTCAAATTCAACTCAAAAAACCTCCACTGCCAAGACTGCAACTTTCACCTTTGCGAACCCTGCTCACAAGATGAATTAAAAAGTGAAAAACAATCAGGAAGACGAGTCTTTTGCCCAAAAAACCACGAACTAAAAAAATACTCAAACACTTCCTTTTTTTACAGCAGAAAACGCAAGAAAAGTAGAAAAATTCGATGCAACTTTTGTCAAACCTCTTACTATGGAGGCTCCTGGAGTTGCAGGGTCTGTCACTTCGATTTTTGTCTTAACTGCTTTGAAAGAACTCGAAAAGGTTTCGGCTTGCTTTGTGATGAAGGGCATTTACTTGATCCTTCACTAGAAAAAGACGATCGAATGGTTTATTGTTCTGTTTGTCATGTAAGAAGAAGTAACTTTAGTTTTGAGTGCAGTTTGTGTGGATTTAACTTGTGTGAAAAATGCATTGATTATGAATGCAGGACAAAAAAAGATGAAATTGTTTTATGTCCGAATCGACATGGGATGACTTTTTCTGAAGATCCTAAAGTTTGCTTCGTGGAACTCTTTGGAAATTTTCAATGCTTGGTGTGTTGTGTTGAGGTTGTTCAATTTAAGTGTTTTCATTGCTTGAAATGTAAGATTTTATTTTGTGAGTCTTGTTATTCTTCTATTCGGAATGGTATTTTGAATGGAGTGAATATTAGATGTGTTATGGATCATGCCTTGCAGTATGTTTTTAATCTCAATGTGGTGACTAAAAGAAATTTAATTTGTGATCTTTGTAGATCTCAATATTTGAACTCGGGGTCTTTTTCTTGCCTGGATTGCAAATTTGATGTTTGTTTTAAATGTGTTGGACTGGAAATGAATAAGTAGATGAATAATTTACGTTGATTATTAATATATAGTTGTAGGTAATCATTAATTCAATATCTTTTGCACTTCTTTACCTCTAGCTCAACCTTAGCCATATCATCCACAATTACAGAAAAGGTAGTAACGAGGGAATCTGCATAATTAGTACCTAAAGGCAGATAAACTCAGAAAACAAGCTGAATGAAACAAACCCTTCGAATCGATGATAAATGCAATTAATTAACAGATATGTTTTAAATAAGGACATTATTTCTTTGATTTAATATGAAAGGTTTACAAAGTAGGTAGACTGCCTTTTGTCAGTAAGACTTATTTAAATTATGACCATCAATAATTTTTTATTAAACTTATACTATATATATTTGCTTAAAATAATAGCTTTGTAATTAAAAATCTAAAGTGATATCAAATATTCCTATTTGGAAGACCAGGAGATTACACCCAATAACGGCCCAATTTTAAAGTTATTTCTTTAAGGAATATATAGATGGATAGTGTGAGAGTGGGATAAACGGAAGTGATTTTCGTGATCTTGTTCTCAGAATCGTATATTAATTATTTGTTTTATTGAATGGAAATGAAATGTTTTTTAAGAAGAGGAGTTTTTCTGGGTTTTAAGGGATGTGAATGGGATGGGCTTTTTGAAGGCTATTAAAGAATTAACTTGGGTAAATTTACTTATAAATAGAGAATTATAGGATTTGATGATGAGAAATGAATATTTAGGTTCTAGAAAGAGTTGTTTTAAAGCTATTTTTTAGGAATTATTTAGATAATGAAATGTTCTGACAAATTTTATGTAATTATGTAAATTGGGATAAATTATTATTAATTTTTTAGATAGCCCTCACTCTTATAAATGGAAAGATCGGAAACAGCTCAGAATGATCCACTGAGAGGAGAGCAGGATATCACTATAGAGACTCTTGAACACTTTCAAAAAAAGCTTTATGATAAAATTCAAGCAGCACTAAGAGCTTCAGCAGTATTTTCAGTGAGTTTTGGCATTCAAATTGATGAATGTAAACAATCAATTGAAGATCTTGAAGAAAAGCTAAAAGATTCTGAAAAAAGATCAAAAAATGAGTATGGTCAAATAGAAAAGGATTTAATAGCCCTTGATTCAAAACTTGATAGAAACGAAAAAAGAACTAATGAGATCAGTCAAAATCTCAATGAAACTGAATCGATGAGAAGAAAAAGCGAAAGTAGGATGGACAAATTCATCTCCCAGAGTAAAAAAATTTACAAGGATTCAAAATCTACTCAGGAAACTATGAATGAAAAAATACTTGATGGGGAAAAACGATTAGAAGAATTGAATAAAAATAACTCAAGAAATTCAAGAGATATCAATATCTTATTTGATGCAATTAAGCGTAATACTTTAAACATTGAGAAACAGCATGAAAATATTCAGATTTATCTAAAAATCTGGACGAAACAAATAAACGAATCGACAGCATCATTTTAGCAACTGAAAGAACTATGAAAATGATAAATCAACATGAAAAGCTTTTTGAGGAACAGCGTCAAGAAATGGCCAAAATACATGAAGATCTCAAAAAAGTAATAGCCCTCTTCCTTGGAACTAATACCAAATAGTTAGTTATAAACTAAGTAGTTAAATTTACTTAAAAAAGTTTTTTAGTATTGGAACAGAATCGAGTGCCCAGGTAGCCTTCTTTTATTCCATTTATCTCAATTATAAATTAAATCATTTGAACTTACTTCAATCATTAACTCTTCAATATTTCCTACACCACAAGCCTTACCATATCATCTACGAGTAATGGAAGAGTTAGTAACTGGAGATTCTTCAAATTAAGTACCCAATGCAAACTAACCCAAAAAGCAAATTGAATAAAAAAAAATTAAATGAAGGCTAACTTATTAAGATTCATGAGTAATGCAACTTAATCAAAAGACATTCTCTAAACTTAATCTTTTTTCTTTGATTCAACGTTTTGGTATTAAAAAAGTTCATAAGGAATATAAAATGATTTCAAGTGAAGTAGTGTTAATATATTTAAGACTTGAGATTGATAATAGATTTCTCTAGTTATATAATTTAATTATATCATGAAAGAATATTTAAATATGTTTCTATTAGCTAAGTGATCTAATTATGTCTTTTTTGGAATTCACATGAGTTAAGTTGTTGAACATATCAATTCTCTGAAAGATACCTCTAAAAATATCACATTTTGTTGAAATTCCAACATTTGCCTTATACTTTTGTTTTTCGGTAAAAGCCATAACTAATAAAGAAATTGAACATAACACAATGTTTTTTAATGAAAAAACACATTTTTTCAAATGTCTATCTAAATCAGATAACTTTAATAAGTAGTCACTTACAGTTTGTTCATCATTAGTTAGCTTTCGCCTTTCCTTTATCATCGTAATAATTTGAGCTTCTTTGAAGTACCCTGTATTACAGATGTTAGCAAA
The DNA here is from genome assembly GCA_006503475.1 of Stentor roeselii. Lineage (NCBI taxonomy): Eukaryota > Ciliophora > Heterotrichea > Heterotrichida > Stentoridae > Stentor > Stentor roeselii. The sequence continues at coordinate 36,528 of RSEH01000351.1, forward strand.
AACATTATAGTTGTATAATCCATCAAATTTTTTTAACCAATCGATATCTTCAAGAATCATTCTCAAGTCTTCTTTTCTTGAAAGTCTCTGTAAAATTTCAACTAATTCTCTTTGTCCTGGGTTAGGTGGTCCTCCAACATAAATTCCTACTACTTTCTTGTCGATTAATATGGGGCTACCCGACATTCCGTTAGTTGTTGAACAAGAGATTTCGATGATTCCGTTTAAATCGCTTTCGACTTTACCTTCTGAATAGACATGCCCTTTAAAATTGCAGAATATTTCATTCGCCTTTTTTTCTAATTCAGATTGATCACTGGAGTCTATTTGAGGGATCACATATGAAAAATCAGCAGGTTTTTTTGGATATCCTGATACACAACATATTGATTGATGAGTAGTTATAGTAGAAAGTTCGTAAAACTCTGGAAAATCACTCATTTTCAATTTTATTAAAACCATGGCGACATCTCCGTTAACACAGTAATTGTAATTGGTAAATTTAGAAATATAGCTATCTCTTGATTCTCCTACAAATCGTTTAATAAAATAATATTTTCTGAATTTATGATTTTCCAATTTACAGTCACCATCTGTTGTGTACTTATCGTCAATTACATCACCTACAACATGTGCAGCTGTTAAAACAAGAGCGAACTTTTGTAAGGTTCCCTTTAGATTTATTTCTTTTATAGAAATTATAAAACCTGTTCCACTTGGAAAAAAGTTGACTAGTGTTCCTGTTTTTGAGTATGATACTGGAGTTGGTTGAGTATTATGGAATATCGGAGTATCAGCATCAAATTTACTAGTGAGTGCCATATCTCCTATGTTTACCAAAGGGCCTTTCATATGCATTGGGAACGGCTCCATTTATTTATTATAACAAACAAATCTAAAACAAATATAGGGATTATAAATTGTAGAAACTTAAGTAAATGGAGTATTTGTTTGAAAACTTAATTATAATGAATCATCTATAAATAAAACTAAAGTTTCTTCTCAACTTTCACAAATCCTCGAGATAGTTCCTAATACCTAAATTTTAATTCATCCTATCAAACCTATATGCACATCCAATACACTACTATATGAAAATATCATAGTGTTTTCGATACTCAAATGTATCGAATCGCTTGGTCAATGGTTGCTCTGTAGTAGGGTTTTCTTCAAAGATAACAGAGCTCGTTCTTTGATTTTTCTTGTTACTGATGTTTTTTCGATGAACTAACTTATTGCTCTTCGGGACAAGAAAAATTTTACTACTTTTCATCTAATTGAAACAATAAAAACTCATTTGATTGATATGAGAAGATCTTGATAATTATTTGAAGCTTGAAAGGATGGATTGGAAATTTTTTTGGATTTGCTACTGATGTAAGTGGTTTACAGTAAAATGTTTCAGGAATTTGACGATATATGTTATATTATTATTTTCCCTCTTATTTAAAGAGGAAGTTAATAATAAAAGTCTTTCTCTTTATCAAAAATTTGATCTCATTTCAAACAGGGACTATATCAAATAGAACCCAGAAAAGAAACAATTTAGCAAATAAAAAAAGAAGAATTTCTGAAGCCTTGAGAAAATATAGAAATACTGAAAAAATAACTAAAAACACTGGAAGATCTAATCTATTCGATGAACTATGTAAAACATTTTAGTGAAGACTGACCAAAAGTTGATTACATTTAATTATATTAAATGTGTTTGACTGGAAATGAAATAGAAATTAACTAATATTACTTCGATTATTCATTCTATCAGAAGGTAGTCATTAAGTATCAAATATGATTCTATATACTATACTGGTCAAATAACTAAGTTAATTAAATCATATATACATTCAATAACAATAAAAACTCCAAAAGTGAATAATAATTCAACTTAAATCAATAACCCCTTAAAAATCACCCAAAACCTAAACCATTCCAAAAATCCAAATTTCCCAATCCTTCAAATTCATAATCATTAA
>RSEH01000352.1:0-38380 GCA_006503475.1 Stentor roeselii
TAAAGCAATTAATCAATAATTCAAAATATCAAATACCTATTATCTAAATATCTAAACTCCTATTTAATTTTGGTTCACGCCAACTTCTATCAAATTTCTTTTTTCATCATCATCTTCAGTATTTCTTGAATCCTTAGCACTTTTTTCAATCTCACTTAGAAAGACATTTGAATATAGCTGATTCAAAGAATCAAACGAAAATTCACTAACATTTTCTTCTTTATATTCTATAAAAGTGCAGCTTTTAACAAACCCAACCTTATCATAATATAATCCTTTCTTATGAATAATCTCATTATTGAAATCTTCTGCAAAAGCATCTCCTTTCTTTAAAAGATGTCTAAGCTGGTGAAAATGTTTAACTAAAGTATCAGAAATTGCAAAACTCATCCAATAAATCCATTTTACAATAAAAAAGCAATTTCCCAACACAACAGTAAAGAATAACAAAAAACTAGCGAAGTTTCCCATTCCTTCCACTAAGAAAAACTGTCCACAATAAATCGTAACATTAGCAGCTAATAAACTTTCCAATTCTAATGAATTCAATTCTGAAGAATTATAAGGTTTTATTTTATACTGCAGGAAAAATGCGAAAATCAACGCAAGTTCAACTAAAAGTGCTTGAATATAAACAGAAGTTTGTGATGTGAAGACCAAAATACAAATCATTACAAGTTTCCTGTATAAAACAATAAATTCCCAATAAAAAACTGAACTTTTATACCCATTGCACATAAATCCAAAAACTATTCGATTTTGGTCCTTAAAAAGTCGTTTTCGTTGTTTTATCATCATTATCAGAATAAGCGTAGGGGTTCCTATAGACCAGAGAAGAATTGAAGGTAAAGAAAGACATAAAGAGTACTTCTGATGAGTCCTTGTCCAACATTTCACTTCATGATTTTGAGTCAAAAAACTTCCTAATTGGTCGAAATAAGTGCATGAAAAACTTGAATAAATAAATTTCACTAGTCCTGGATGAACCAAAAAGAAAATAACGATTATTGTTAAAGGTAGTTCTCGCTTCATCTGTGAATAGTTATCTTTGGTTGAACAGATGAACCACCAGACAAAAGTCGACCCGATGAAAATGATGATGGGGAACAAGGAGTATAGAAAAAGTTTTAAGTAATAAACTTTTTCATAGTCTTCTGATGTTTTTAACTCGGAAAAGCAATCGATTGAAAAAAATACATCTGAAATTGTTGCTAACGACCTCTGCACCTTGAAAAATTCTTGAAGATAAAAAGGCCAAGATAGGTTAAACTCAGTTGTCAGATAAATAAGTTGCAAATAATTTGTGAAAATCTTGATATAAATCGAATATTTCGACTTAGCTGTAAAAGCTGAATTTATCGTAGTAATCACTAAAATCGTACACATCGACACAAATGACACGACAAGTAAAACTGATATAAAATAGTTCAGTTTTTTATCTGGACACTTGCTGCAACTGCCACTACTTCCTTTTGTGTATTGATTTTCACATGTATAGCAAGTGATCCCTGAATATCCTTCCAAACATTCGCTTTTGTATCCAGTTTTGTTACCAAGGCACACGTCTTTTAATTGACACTGATAAATCACTTCAGACTCGTTTGTTGTTCTGAAATAATTTGGCTTTACCCAAATGTTTGAACCTCCTGGACAGATACCGCCGGCTGGACATGATTTGCAGGTTTTTCCTGATTTGATTAAAAATTCGTTTACTGGGCAGACTGTGCAAGTGTCTAGATCTGAAGCTTCTCCAGGTCCACATTCCTTAAGACTAACTTGGATGGTTATGTTATTCTGGTAATCAATCTCATCATTTCTTACCTTTTCATTCAACACTGAATCAATCGTTGCAATCAAAACTCCATTTGTTCCAGGTTTCGCTCTTAAAGTGAAATCACTTAAATTAAAAGTCCCTGAATGTGCCACAAAAGACGACTGTCCAGAAATAATAATCTGCCCACTAGATTTCAATTCAATAATACTTGAAAAATCACTTGAAATAACCTGTCCATATGAGTCATAAACACTCAAAACTAAAGCTTCAGTTAAAGGTTGTCCAGGAGTGACAAAAATCCTGACAGCCTCAGCTTGAGTGACATTCAATTTCATTGTCTTTAAATCACCTGAAGCAAGTCTAGCAGGTCTTGTTGCATAATCAGGACCATAAAGTGCATAATTATCGGAAAAATTTACAGATTTTTCAATGATTGGTTTAAAATCTTGCCACATGATACCGCCACCACTTATCAATGCACTGTTGTTAAATAAGTTACTCTTTTCTTTTATTACGAATTCGCAGTTTTTACAATTAGGACTCTCGAAGAAGAAACCTCCACCTGATATAAGTGCTCTATTTGATATGAAAGTCGATCTGGATATCTCTACATTCATGTCTTTAACAGTCACACCTCCTCCTGTGTGATTTGAAAGATTGTCTTGGAAGGTTGTATTGACGATAAAAAGATTCCCTTCTGAAGTTCCTCCTTCAAAATAACTTGCACCGAAAAATAAACCGTTGATGTTTGTAAACAAACTAGATATTATGAGAATTTCTTTCATATCTGAAGTTTTAAGAGCTGAAACTGGATACGATAGATTTGCGAAAACAATACTTGAAAGATTTAGATAAGCACCTGAGGCTAAAATTGAAAACTGCTGATCTGTGCCTAAGGCTTGACTTTCTAAAAATTTTGAATTTTCCAATGAATAAGAGTGATCAGAGAGATAAAGATCAGATCCCTGAATTGCCTTATTTCCTACAAAAAATGAATTGTAAATGCTTAGTTTAGTATTTTTTGAAAAAATTGCTCCACCTTTATTGAAAGATGTGTTATTTTTAAATGAAGAATCAGAAATAGTAACATGTAAGCAGTTATCAACACTTATAGCTCCTCCTGATGAAGTTGAAATTCCAGCTACGAAATTCGAATCTGAAACAATTAAACTACTGGAAAGAGCCATATTCAAAAAAGACCCTGAAGTCTTTTCAAAGTAATTAAAAAATGTTGAGTTCCTGATTTGAAGCAATGACGAATAACTTGTCAATACTGAAGATGCTGGAATATCTGAAGTATTATTTGAAATTAAGCAAGAAGTTACTTGAAGATTTGTATTGTAAAGCTCGATCATATTACTGCTTTGTGAAAAGTTATCCTTTATTTTTGTTTCTTTTATTGAATTGTTACCGTTCGAATCGATTTGGAATAAAGATGTCTTGATGCCTTTGTAAATATTGTTAAAGATCTCAGAATTTTCTAGAATTAAATAACTTTCTCCACTGATTGAAAACAAAGTTCCGAAATTTTTAAATATTTTACAGTTGTAACACTGAAAATATCCATTATTTTGAGAATTGATAAGGCTTGTTGAAAGTTCAGTAAAACTTGCATTATATATAGTAAGTTCAGTATTAGAAATATCTGCCAAATCTTTCATTTTTTTCACATTTAATTCTTTAAAAATTGCTGAAACTGAGGTTAATTTCAGTGCCTCAGCAAAAGATTTATCAATACTCGACCCTACAGATGTTATTGTAACATTTTCGAATAACACCTGAGTTAAAATAATGCTATTTCCTACAATCTCAATAATATTATCACTTTTTAAGCAATCTCTTACGGTAAAGTTTTTGACTTCAAGTAATTTTCCATATTCTTGATATTGGGCTTTGATACCTTGAGTTAAAATACGAGTATTATTAAAAAATTCTATATTTTCTAATAGTAAAAGACCATCCACATGGGTGTCATAGATCATTGAATTAGAATCAAAATTTTCTGACCCAAAAACTCCAGAAATTAAAGAATCGTTGATTGACACTTTTTCAGATATGTAGAGAAAAGTTCCTTTTTTAGATGAAATTTTCTTAAAAGTTACATTTTTGATGTAAATATTGTGAGATTTCACTGCTATTACCGAATCAAACATGAAAATACCAGCTATTCCATATACCCAAACATTTTGAATGACAAGATTGGATACTCTGATTGTTGAGATGTCCTTTATAGACAACATAAACAAAATAAAGCCGCAGTTACTTTTATAGTTATGTACCTCTATCAAATCAATATCATTCATTTCAAATTTGATTGAATTAATCACCTTGATTGGAGATGAAAAATAAACTTCTAAATTCTTTAATTTAATTGACTTGATCAAAATACTTGGACACTCATTAAACTCAATAAGAGGTCCAATAAAATTACTAATCATATTTCCGTCAACATTTTCAATATAAATGTTTGCTTCATTACTATAAAACATAAAAATAGTTCCTTGATCTCCATTCGATTTCATATTATTAAACTTTGTATCAATTATTTTCAAATCTTTGTGAATACTTTCAAAGATAATCCCACTTGAAGCCTGATTACCTCCACAAAAGCAATTTTCTAAAGAGTTATTTTTCAATGTAACATTAATACATTCATTTATTTTAATACTTCCAGAGCAGTTTAAATTTCCAATCAAATCACTTCTCGGCATTAATTTCATATATTTCCCATTCTTATAGAAATTTTGAATAATTTCAAATAAATCATTTCTAGTCCCATCATGATTTCCATCAATTAGAACATCATTTAAAAAAACATTCGGCTGTTTATGAACATTTATCACAAATTCCCCTGCAGAGACCCAAAAAAACTTGAGTTGATTCAAAATAATTTTCCTTTGTTCAAGAGTCACAGTTTGAAAGTCCAATTTAAATATTCCAACTTTTGTATTCTTGTAATCCAGAGCTCCTTGAAAGTCGATGTTGATGATGGAAGAATCAGCTGAAAAAACATGAGAAAAAGTCAAATTATTTAAAAAGGTATTCTGGGTGAAGGTCTTTGTTAAATGATTGATCAGATGACCTGTTGTGAAAATATTTTCAAATAAAGAGTTGCTTATCTGGAGATGAACAGTGTTTATCACTTCTGACCTGAATGTCACATTAGAAAAAAATTCCTCATAATTGACGAGGGTCATGTCAAAAATCATGAAGGTCTTAGCATAGATATTACTGAATTTGCATTGATCGATTTTTATATTATCAAATATTGAGATAAAGCTAAACAGAAAAGAACTCGCTCCTGAGTTTTTCCCTGAATAAAGTACACTGAAATTAAAGTCGACTTCGATGATTTTCACTAACCTTATATGAGTCGCTCTTAAAAAACCACCAGTTTCAGTCCATTCTTTGATACTGTACCCAATGTTAAGATCTCGAATTGAGCCTTTATGAAAAGAGAAGAATACATTCTCACATATATTTTCACATGAAATTTCAATCACACTGCCTTTACTTGAAGGCTGAATTCGCTCAAAGGTTACATTTTCCAGGACAAGAATATTTATTGATTTTATCAGGGCTTTGTTTTGGATCGTGAAATATCGGAAGGTGACATTTTGGAGAAAGGCTGATTTATTCAAAGTAAATAAAATGATTTCATTGTACATGGAACATTTTGTTGGCTGATAATATAGATCTGAAGTGCTTTGATCGGAAAAGTATTCGAACTTATCACTAATGTAATTAGTGTTAGTATTGTTTTTACTATTATAAAAGAAAGGGCAATAAAAACAGTATTCCGAGGGTAAGCTGCAACCATCTGATAATATTTTTCTGCCATCAAAGATTATATTTTTTATCACTAACTTTTTACCAGTCCAAACAATTTTTAATATGTTTTGTGATTTATCTTTAATCCAATATACTACAGAGGGCGATTCAGGATCACCTTGGATAGTAAGAATAATAAAACTCAATCGAATCTCTTGTTGATTGTACGTAACAGAACTGTCATTAACAAAATGATGATTCCCTGAAGAAAGAATTATTCTTGTATAATCTTTGTTAATTTTAGTGAATGCATAGAATAATGAAAGATAAGGGTTTTCTTTGGTTCCATTTCCTGTTAAAAGTGGAGGGTCGCTTGAATTAACATAAATCATTTGAGGAACATGTTCATATCGACCCACAGTTGTATTTACACACCATTTTAATTTCGTTGAATTTTCATTGAACAGTTCTGTCAAATTAGAAATCAACTCTGAGTCAGGAGGACAGTCGCTAAATTCACTCTTGCATTCATTCTCTACCATTACACCATTACAAATGATGCACTTATTATTAGTAGCACGTAAACAATTAGATGTATTATTACTTGCTCTTCCAAGGCACCACATAGCTTTTTTAGAATAACAAGGAGAAGTGATATCACATTTTGGCCCGTTTAACGAATCATACTGCCTCAATGTTTGAATATTACATCCTGAAGGCAGATTATTCGGGTTAAAATAATAAAAAATACTGAAGATCATTATACTCATAATTTTATATCTTTTAACAAAGTCGTCAGGATTATTTTTTATGTTATACCAGCAGCTAGGATTATAGCAAGTATTAGATTCTTTATAATTGGGCAAGATAATAAAATCATTATTTTTTCTGTACATCGGGCATTTGTAGAAACATTCACAATCAAATTCATCAAGTCTGCAATAATAATCACTATAAGGATTTTCTTTATTATTATAGCATTCCGGATTACAAATATTGTTGTTTATCATTTCATCTTTGCAATCAGATTTACAACCTGAACATTTGGTATATTTGTAATTGCATGATTTTGTATTACAAGGGTCTAAGATGCCTTTGCAGTCGGTTTCTAGTTCATCAATATTGCAGTCGGGGGCACAAAGACACTCCCCATTATCATAGTTACACTTTGCATTATTACAGTCATAATCACAATATCCATTTCCCAAGTATTCATCTAGACAAAACGGAGAACATTCTTTAAAGCAATTGTTAATCAAATATCCTCTACAAAGTTCATCTCGACAAAGATCATTTTCACAAACTTCTTTAAGTACATCTGAAATTCCACAACCTTTAACACAGTAAGTACATTCATAGTTATCAAATCCGCAATTATCTGTATTACAAGGACTATTTTCATGACATTTTTTATCCAACAACTCATCTACCCAACAGTTTTCAGCACAGACTCCACAAAGACCAAGATCAAATGCACAGTATTTGTTGTTACATTCAGGATCACATGAGTCATTTTCAAGAAGTTCTAAAGTGCAGCCGGCGGCGATACAGTCAACAATGCACTTTGAACTTTGAAATATTTCTGAATTTGAGAGGCCTTCGATTTGCACTATAGAATCGAAATTGCAGAGAATGTTATTGCATTCTGGACGACATATATCGCTTCCGATTAATGCTTCATTGCAACGATGGATGGCACACTCAATTGCATAAACTCTTTGAAGTAAGCTAAGAACAAGAAGAAAGAGCTTTTCCATTTATATTGGATGAGAAAATTTCAAAAAAATTTACAATATAATTTATTGAATATCTAAATAGTAAGGTTAGCATAATGGTTCATATATCCTTTACTTTATTTTCAAGAAAAAGTTTGCACTGCTTAATAGTTTTGATCATTTAAAATCACCCTACTTCTTCAATAAGGTCTTAAAGCCTTATTCAAATAGACCGCTTTTGTAAACCTTACTAAAAAATTAGTAAAAAAGATTTTCATTTGAAATCAACATTATCAGTAGTTATCCAAATAATTATAATCATCTTGTCGTAAAAGTTTATTTCTTGAAACCATTAGATTTTATATTTGTTTTGATGATGAACTCTAGTCCTTAATAAGTTTAACCCAAGCATTCTCTAGAAAATTATTCTTCTTGATCTCGATTCAAAAACATAAAGAGACCTTTAAACCTAAATAATTTTTCAGTGTTTTAAGTAAGAAAATTGCTTGTTATAGTTGTCCTATTTGCCTTAACTTATGAGTGTACCTCAACAAAGACTTTGACTGATAAAAAAACATCTAAACCAAGAAAGGCGATCTTTTAGACTATATCTAATTAGAAAGTTTCAGACTTGAATAATTATTTAAGATTAGAGCTTCATTCTTATATTCAACCAGCTGGAAATCACTCTGCAAGTCTTTTTGAAGTTTTTCAATCTTTTTGTATTTACATAATTTAGAAGAAGGCTATTTTAGCATATGAGATCTTATATTGAGTAAGAGGATAGTTGATTAAAACCATCTTGATTCAAAAGTGTCAAAATAGCTCTATAAAACAAATAATCCTAGTTATTCACGGAAAGGGTTTTACCAATTAAAACTACAGGAATTCAATAGTATAAAGCATATATTCCTAATTAGGCTAAGAAATATTAAATATGAGACTTCTTTTTATTATAAAAATATCTGATAATTAATATTATTAGGAAGTTATAGAGATATCTTATCAGGAAGTTGCAGAAATATTCTTATGAATCTGGTGAATTATTATAAAAAATTACTTTTAGGTTTCTTGCATACAAGGACATTTTTTTAGTCTTATATCTATGCTTAATGTAAAAATGTTTAAGGAAATTAAGTCTCTAAGAAAAATGTATAGATCATTTTCTTGAACTCATCTTGAGACCAGAGATTTATTATCGTAGGCGTATAGAAACTATCAATGAAACAGAGTAATTATTAATTTTCAAAGGATTAACAGCTTTTTAACACTAGAAATCAACCAACTCAGTTCATGTAAAAAATGATTTAGTAAAATCATCAGAGAATCATGAGATGGTTGATTTTTAAGATTTTTATTGATCTTCAATATTCGAGGTAACCAGGATTTAGAGATTTTGGATAAAATAAGGGTTGAAAATATAGTTATTATCAAATCTAAAGTACTAAATCAAATAAATTATTTTCAATATATAGATCTTATTAACTTTATTGAGTTTTCAGTATGATTTACTTTAGTAAAATTACTGAAATTATCTTTAAACAGCAAGAAATCATGAATAGTTGTATAGGCTTTAATTACGAAATCAGAATTATCTAGAAATTCCTACCAAGTTATCCAAGTCAGAAATTTAAATCTTTAAAACTCAGATAATTCGATCTTGGTGCTCATAGTAAAACAGCGAAAATGAATATTTAAGGACCAGAATCGGATTAATTCGTATTTATATTCAAAGGGTATAAAACTTAAATATTTTATTGGAAGTTCATTGTTTTGTACAGGAAATTTGTGATGATTTGCATTTGGTCATAACATCTCAAGCTTCTGTAGATATTCATATTCTTTAGTTGAACTTGTCCTGATTTTTGCTTTTTTCTTGGATTATAGAATAAAATCATATAACTTCGCAGAACTTAATCCTTTGGAGTTGGAAAGTTTTTTATCTGATAATGTCACGATTGATTATGAGCAGTTTTTATTAGTTGGCTGAAGTAGAGACATCGTTTTTTTTTGTGGTTTTAGTAATTTTTATGGGAAATTGCTTTTTTACTGGCAAATGGATTTATTGGATAAACTTCGAGATTATTGAAATAGTTATTTTCAACAGGACAGGTGATTTTTAAATGGGATGATTTTGAGAAGATTTCATTTAGGTTGTTCAGAGGAATGGGTTGTATTTTGATGAGGGTGAGTGTGCGAAAGGATCTATTTTTATGGGGTTTGGTGAAGATTAAGTGAATGGATTTTCGGTTCAGTCTTTGAATCAGCTTTATTCAGATGTAATGCTTAATTAAATTGGGAAAAGTGATCAGAATGCACAATGTATCTATATGGTGATGAGAAACAAATTTGATTGAAAAGTAAAACACCGATATTCTTTAAGAGTTAGATATTAAGTAGTTATAGATGATATTATCAGTTACTGTTAATTATTTATAAGGAAGATAAACTATTATAATATTAATTTACTTTAATACTTAAAAGTTATTTTTGATAGTGTGTATAATAAGATACATCCTATTAAATTTTAAAGGAATTTTAAAAGATTTCAAGAGATATCACTGATACCTGAATGAAACATATCGACAATACTATAATTTGGCTAATACTTTATCATTCAACTTTTCTAAACAAGTATAAAACTAAGTGAAAGTAATGCGAACTTCTTCACCTAGAATTAAATGATATAATCTAGTTATTCAAGCCATCTATAAGTTCTATTAATAACTGAAAATGAAAAATCAGATTTAATTTTCTATCGAATATTTTTTACAGTATCCAGAATATCAATAAGACCTTAACTTTCAGGTATTGAAAAGTAAAGGCTATAGCCCTCTGAAAAAAAATTCTTTAATGAAATCTCTCATTACCAAAGCAAGAATCGATTTTGAAGCTAATATTTTAGATACATCATTTAGAAGTAGATGTCCTATAAATAAGTTTATTAAAATCCACCAATACATCTTTTTCGTATTAAATCGATTTCTAAATTTGAATTATGTCCAAAATTATAAAAACTAGAATTTTTCATTAAATCTCTATAATTTTTTATTTTGTAGCTGCAGTTATCAATTGTATCAATTTAGTCGTGTTTCAAACTTATTAAAAATGAAGAGAATCGTCAATTTAAATTCCTAAATTATTATCCTAGGCGCAATAAGTATTTGAAATAGATGATCTGAGAAAAATATATAAAACCTCTCTGAATAAGGGTCTCTGACTAGGATCTTCTTTTAGCATTATTTTCAAGATATTTTTTGTTTCTTCAGAAAATTCGTATAAATTATCAATATCAGAATAGAAATCTTGAGTTCTCAAATTTTGGACATTTTTATAAAAAAGTAATTGGTAAAAGACAAGACCTAAACTGTAAACATCTGCTTTTTCTCTGTTGAACTTTGCATGAGAAAGTCCTTGATTTAATGCTGCCTTAAGTTCAGGAGCTAAATATGCAGTGGTACCCTGGATTTTAAACGAATCAGTCATTGAAAAGCTAGAATTTGATATCTGTAGTAAGGAAATGTCAAAGTCAATAATTTTTATATTCCAATTATAATCTGCCAATATGTTGTGAGGCTTAATGTCATTGTGCAAAATACCATAATCAGCCATAATTGTGAATGATTGTAAAAGTCTATAAATTATATTAAGGTAATGAATTTCTGAAAATTTAAAGTTCGTTTTCTGAAGATGATGGATAATACCAATTAAGGTTGAGTCATACCAATCCATAATCATATAAATAGATTTGTATCCTTCAAAATAACTTCCATAGTATTCTATAAAGCAATTGTCAGGTTTAGATAACTCACTAAGCTTTTCATATATTCTTATTTCATTACAAGCCTTTTCAATATATTTTATTGAGTCATTTAATGATGTATATATTTTAACGCAAACTTTTTTTCCCCGATACGTACCTTCATAAATACTTATATTCAAATCTCCCCTCTGAATAGTATATTTTGAAGGTTGTTTTATAGTAAATAAAGACTTATCGATTAATTTCAAGTCCATAGTTATCCTTTCGAAATCCTGACGCATTTTTATAATATCTAACTGTTCATCAGTTTCCTGATAAGCGACTATATTAGAGATTTTTTTATTATAGAGATTAATTTGATTTTTAACTCTATTACTTGTTTTGAAATCCTCAAACTTACTCAGTATTTCCTGAGACTTCTGAATAACTTTCTCACTATGTGCAAATTTAGGGTTTTCTAGTTTATTATTGTTTATAAAATCAATATATTCAAAAATAGTATCAGAAAAAATATTAGTAATTTCTTCGATGTCTATTCCATGACTAAGAACATTGTTTAAAGATCCAAGATTTTCTTTAGATAAACCATTTTGTTGAAATGATTGCAATAATTGTTTAATAATCAAATCATATTCTATATCATTATGCCTTTCATTAGATACAACTATATTTTTTTCAACATCTATTATTAAGTTCATAATTTCATTTGATGCTTTTCTTATACTTTTAATAATCAATTCGCTCTGTTGGATAATTTTATATTTGAACTCTTTTAATCTCTTTAAGAAATTTTTTTGTAAATCTATCCCTTTTTTAGCCCTAATCATATTTTCAAGTTCTTCATTATTAAGTAAGAGGATATTATGCTTCTTTTTCTGGTGTTCACGTAGATGATTAATGCACAATTTAAAATTATTTCCACAACTGTTGCAGATTCCTTCGGCTTCACCACTTTTGCAGTTTTTTTCATCGCAGTTCATATTTATAGACATTAACTTTTAGACTAAATTTCAATATGAAACAATTTGGATTGAAGAATAAGATGTCTTCTAAGTACTTAAATTTGGAATTCGATTCCTAAATATTTGACTATCTACAAAGACCTATTCTATTTTTTATAGACTAACTTGCATATGTAAGTAAACCAAAAACTCTTTTAGCCTCTCTCACAGAACATGATTTCAATTTATATGAACGAATCTTTAAGGATGTTTTCTTGCTTAGGAAGCTATTCATCAGGCCTTTAAACCTTCATGTACAAGAATTGCTTATAGAAATATATAGAGTGTTAGTATTCTGCTAGTTTTGAGTGATAGTTAGCTTATAAGAGAAAAGAGAGAGCCTGTGATTAATCAAATCTGCAATTAAAGTTCGAATAATCTAAAACTTTCCTTATGGTAAGGGTCTGTTAGTTCTTGCAAATTATTGTCTACTACTTAAATCTAACTAAGTGAAAGTACCTATTTTAAGATATCCTAAGTATCAGGCTAAGGTTAAACATCTGAATATTGTTTTAATCAAAGGATTTGGCTTAGCTTTGAAGAGAAGAAGCTCTAGTATTCGATATTCAATTAGACTAAAATCTTAAAGGCAGAAAAAGATAGACTATAAGCCTCTACATATAGAACTAGTCTGTTAACAAGAGTGTTCTTAGAAGTCTTATCTATAGTCCTGAATGTGAAATCAACTAGAGATTATATAAAATGAAAATTCAAGACAATACGATTAGTTATTATTTTAGCACATATCTAGACTAGACGCTTATCATAAATGCACAGATTATAAATCATATAACTTCTAACTGTTAACAGCTTTAAAAATAAAGAAATCATTCATGCAGTTCATATAAACCACTCGAACAATAAAACCATTCGAAAATCAATTTATAGTTTCTTCCAGTGCCATTAAAATCTTTCTAAAATCAATTTATATTTACTTCAAGTGCGATTAAACATGAACAAAAATTATTTCCACCAGCTTTCATCTATTTTCTAAATTTTCATAAAATCTCAAATTAAAATAATTTCTCATATAATGAAAAAATTGTACTTTTTACAATCTAAAGACATATCTTCTTTTAAATCTTTATAAAAATATTCCTTAAAAAATTTCTTATATTATAATACCAACAATAAAATGTTCCATATTACAAATTTCATCTAAATCACTTTCAAGAAAAAAAATTTATCTCTTAAATCCAACTAAGCCATAAACCTAAAAGCACATTAAATTAAAGAATAAAGTCTCAACTACTATCAAATTTGTTAATTCTATCTAACCCCTACCAAAATAAACTTACTAATAAATAACCCGAAAATAATGCTAATTCAATAAAAACCTATAAATATCCCTATAAAGAATCATGAATAAATGCAACACTTGTGGTGATCTAGCAGATGCCATCTGCAACATCGATCGCCTGTTATTTTGCAACGACCATCTCACAACTCACAAAGAAAAACACCCTATTCACTCATCCAATGCCCTCGAGTTCACTTTAGAACAATCAGAAAAAAAATCCCTAGACAATGAAATCACTCAAAGACTTTCAACTCTCAAGACCTTAAAACTTCAATTCACTCAAAAAACCTCTTCACTGATAAAATTTATCCAAATCAAATCCTCTGAATTTAAAGAAAAACTTTCAGTTCAAAGACGAGCTTTGAAAGCTCTTCAGAATAAAATTTCATTCTCGAAAGATGAGTTTAAAACTATTTTGTCTTTACTTCATACAACTCTTTCATTTTCTTTTGAAGAACCTGAAAGTTTGAAAGAATTTTTTGGTCAAAACTTTTTGATTGAAAAAATGAGAAGTCAGGGATCGAAGGTACTGAAAAATATGACTTTTAATGAAGTCTCATTAGAAGGACATCGAAGATCTGTTAATGTTTTGAGTATTACTCGGGATTGTAAAAAGATTATTTCTGGATCTGATGATAAAGCGATACTTTTTTGGAATTTAGTTGAGAAAAAACCGGAAGCTCAGATGCAAGGCCATGGGTCTTATATTAGAGCTTTAACATTAACTCATGATAATAAATTCATTATTTCATGTTCAGATGACCGATGCATTAAAGTTTGGAACTTTAATGACAAAACTCTGCACAGAACACTTGAAGGACATATCGGAGGTGTCCTTTCAGTAATTGTATCTCATGATGACTCTTTGATTTATTCATCATCTGAAGATAGGACAATAAAATGCTGGAACATTCAAAACTTTTCAGAAGCTTTTTCACTAAAAGGGCACAAAAAGGCAGTGACTTGTCTGGCTCTTTTAAAAGATGACTCTAAACTCATATCAGGATCTCGGGATAGACTTATATTCATCTGGAACCTAACCACTCATACCATTGAAGAACAGTTAGAAATTCATACAGATTCAATTAATTGCTTAAGTATTACAAATGACTCGAAAACTTTACTATCAGCTTCAGACGACTGCCTTATCAAGATATGGGATTTAGAAACAAAAACATGTACTGGAGAACTTGCAGGGCATACAGCACCGGTGAACTCAGTCTATATAAGCAATGACGACCTAATCGCAGTTAGTTCATCCGACGATAAAAGCATAATCGTCTGGAACATCTCCGAGAAACAAAAAGAATTCATCCTAAAAGGCCACATAAGTGCAGTGAAACACGCAGTGATAGCAAGTGACTACAGTTTCATCGCATCATGTTCAGCAGACAAGAACATAAAGCTCTGGAAACTTCAATTAGGTAAATAATTACTCATAAAATGTGAGGAAATTTCATTAAGTGATTGATTTTAAAGCACCTCCTGGTATTCCTTGAATATATTCAGTGGCTTTAGAGGACCTTAAAGAAGGTATCTAGTCTGACTGAACATTTATAATCTTTTAATAAATATGGTTAAGATTAACTATCCTTCCAAGGCACTCTCACGATTTCATTGAAGTTGAAAGTCTTGTGACAGTTTTTGAATGTCACGTCTTCTAAGTACCCTGGACAATAGTAAGTCTTTGACTTTGTGTCTAGCTTCGGACGGCCTCCTCCGCATGATGGACACTTTGGAATCACTCCTAGGACTTTAGCATCTGCGATTCTTTTACAGAGTTCAGATTTTGGACCTGAGATTTTTATTGCGTTTGACTTGCACATTGATTTTAGTGATTCGAGTTTTTGTTGTTCAAGCTCTTCTTTGAATTTTTTGTAATTCGCAAGTTCGACCTCTGAGTAAATCGATAATTTTGAAGAAGAAGGCTTGGTTGACTTTGAAGCTTTGATTGGAGCATCTGGAGATTTACTTTTCTGAATAGAGTTAGGCAAATCTTGCACTTTTGATTGCTGAGGAGTTGCTGAAGGAGTTACGGTTGATGAACTTTGTGAACGATCAGAAGATTTGACAGATTTTTTTGGAGTTGATTTTGTTGAATTCGTCTTAGCTGGCCCCCCTTTTGAAGAGACTATTGGGGGATCAGGTTGCTCCTCATTCTTGATTTCTTTTTTGCCTTTCTCCTTGACTCCATTCTTCACCTTGGAGTGTTTCTTCTGAGACTTTAGGTCATCAGTGCATTTGCCATTTCGAGTGGTGACCATTAATATAATAATCCCCCTACCGGATAATAATTTTTCGTAATGAGTTACTTATCACCAGACCGTTCTCCAGTCTCTCTGTACAAGTCACCGAAGTCACTTAAAAGGTCATTAGCAGTCTCTTTGCCATCATTAAACAAGCCACAACGCGAGCGAATCGACAACTTCTTATCACAAGACCGTGAACGAATCCGTTCAAAATTGCGAGAAAAGCCATTCCAAAGCGACATATCAAACCTAAAAGTCCAGATCCAAGCCGATATCCCAGACCACTTACCTCAAACCCTATCCGAGCTTCTATCAAATACCTACCCAGAGCTGAAACTTCCCTTCGACCTTCAAAGACTACTGAATTCAAAAATAAACAACAAGCAACCAGACCTGAAAAATTTACTAAACCTTGGAAAACTTCCTGATTTTTCAACTTTTTCCTCAAATCCATCATCAACCCGTCAAGAAACTTTAAGTCTTCAAAGCTGGCTTGAAAGAACAAAATTAAAACTTGTGCCAATCTTCGAAGAAATCATTAAAAGCTGCTCAACAAGCGATAAACAACTAGTCTTAAAAACCTGGAAAGCGATTTATGTGATGGTTTTCAAAGAAATCACGAAACAAGTAACAGCGCATTGCGTTGAAAGAGGAGACCTTCTTAGAAAAAGTTTTGAAGAAATTGAAAAGTTGAATGAAATTTCTTTAAAAGTCCTTCAAGATGAGTTTAAATCACTTTATGATGAAAATGAGAAGAAACTTCAAGAAATGACTCAACCTTTTATCAGTGAAGTTTCTCTTCTTCAGGCTAAGGTGCAACGACTTGAAAGAGAAAAAGAGAAATGGACTCAAAACAAGGCAGAGATGATAGTAAAGACGAAAGAACTGATAAATTACTTGGAAGTTCTTAGAAAATTCGAAGACCAAGTAAAGCACATCAAAGGAAAATCACGATACTTCGACACTTACATCACCTTTTTTAACAACATGGCAATTGAAGAGACTCTCGAGTTTTCATCACTCGTCACTGACAAGTTCAAAGAAGAACTTTTTAAAACTTCTAAAAATCTTCATCAAACAAGACAAAAACTTTCAGACCTTCTCTCTGATGCCAAGTCATTAGAAGATGAAATTTCAGAAAAACAAGTAAAACTTTCTAGTCTTAATTATGAACTCGAACTTAAAGAAACTCTGACTAAAGTAAAACCTCGAAAATCTGAAAAAATTTTAAGTTTTTCTGAAACTCCTGGAAAAAAAGAACCTAACTTTAAAATTTTTATTGAAGATGAAAAAACGACTTGTGATAAATTTTTTTTGAAACTTGTTGGAAAATCTAAAGATCGACTTATAAAAAAGTCGAAAGTCACTGCAGAGCACATTTTCAAGTCATTAAGTGTGATTTACAATCGCTGTGTAGTACAACTAAACACGACACAATCACAAGAACTTCAAAATTTTCAATTTTTACTTTACAAGCAATTCGTAAAAAGCCCAAATCGCAAGAAAAATGAAAAAACTTTAAAAAATTTCTTATCAGGTGCTTTAAAAATTAGTGAAAATCGTCGAGTTTCTGTTTTTCTTCGTCTTTTAAATTTCGGAGGATGGATCGAAAAAGAAGATTTTTCACAAAAAAGCTTTTTGCTTTATTTAAGTCTTTTTCTTTTTCTTCAAAACTCGCC
This sequence comes from Stentor roeselii, assembly GCA_006503475.1. Classification (NCBI taxonomy): domain Eukaryota; phylum Ciliophora; class Heterotrichea; order Heterotrichida; family Stentoridae; genus Stentor; species Stentor roeselii. Next base: position 17,253 of record RSEH01000352.1, read on the forward strand.
TATCGGCCTTCTCATGTTTCGAGATCAGGCGAATTCCGCTCAATTCTTTCCTTTTTCAAGAGTTTCTGCCTGTTTAAAAGAGATTCGCGCGATTTTTTCCTCAGAAGTCTTCTCGAAACTTGAAGATTTTATTGAAAAAAACAGGATAAATGACCCAAAACAAGTAAATCCGCAAGGTTTAGTTGAAGTTGAGTTGTTTTTATTAGAAGTTTTAGAGAAACATGAAGAAATGTTTAAAGAAATCATTGAAAATTTCAGTGATTTTTTTATTTTTGAAAAAATTGAAGCTGAAATTGCGAAAAAGGTCTTGATTCGCTTTTCGGATACGGAAAGAGATGTTTTTGAGGTTATTGTCAGGGAGACTGGTGAAAGGGAATCATTTGGATTGGAAGAATTTGTGGAAGTTGCTTGCAAGGTAGGCGCTGGGACTAATGCTTTGTGTTTTAAGGCTTTTCAGGATTTTCATGGACTTAGTGATCAGGAAAGTAGAGATCTGGCTAAGGCTAAGTTGGGGATTGTTGAAGGGGAGTTGGCTCAGCAGGTTATTCAGAATATTGAGATGATGAGTAAGAAGGGTATTGCCATGTGGGTTTATTTACTTTCTAATCCTGGAAGTTAACTGAATGAAACTTCAATTTTAAAAGCTAAAACCTCTTAAAAATGGAAGGAAAAACCACCAGAAAGCTCAAAGACCCCCAAAGCCCATTAATAAGACCTCGACTGAACACAGCTCGTCCAATCTTAAAAAGCAAGACAACAACCGAGATTCTCCGTCCAATCTCAGGAAAGCCAAAAGAGTTCTACACGCTATCCCGTCTCCTTCCAAACATCGTAAAAGAAGACAAAGAGCTTCTTTTCGAGGAGAACCTTCGTCTTAAGGCCCAAAGTCACGAGTTGTTAGAAGAAAACATGCTTCTTAAAACTCGAGTAAAGCAACTTGAAAGCAAAAAAAAGAAAACCGAGAAAAAAGAACCAAATTTAACCCTCATCTCAGCCCTTAAAGAAAAAATTCGAGAATCCAACGAAAAAGTTCAAGAAAAAGAAGAAGAAATCAAGATTTTAAGAAGAAATATCAAAACATGTAAAATCGAAGAATGTGAAATCCAAATACAAGAAATGGAAGAAGAATGTAAAAGACTTAGTAATTATCTTGCTGAGTTCATGAAACAAAAGGAAATTCCTAACTCGCATCTTGAATACGAGAATAGACTTTATAATAAAGGAAAAGTTATTAACAAACTAAAAAAAGACCTTGTCGCTGCTCAGGATGACTTGGCACTTGCAAAAGAAGAAATTTCAGCTTTAAGGGAAAAAATCCAGAATCTTGAGAAAAAAAACAAGAAAAATTCGCCAGCGACTCAAGAGTTGATCATTCTTCGAGAAGAACTCGAAAATTTCAAGTTCGAAAACTCAAGAATCAGTTCAGAATTCTTTAAAAGAGAAGAAGACTTAAGATATGAAATTAAAGTGATTAAAGAATCTCTTGAAAAAGAAACTCAAAGACTTAAAATCGCTGAAAAAGACTCAGAAGAAAAACAAGCAAAAATCAGTGCACTTGAAAAACAAATGAGTTATTTAAAGTCAGAATCTTATAAACCACAGGAAATTATGATACCTAAAGCACTTATTCCTAATGAGGAAAAGTCTAAACATCCTCCTAGGCTTTTTGTTAAGATTTGGGAAGTTTCGAAAAGTAAAAATATGCTGATGTCTGTTTTTCTTTCACTTTTAGATAAAAATAACAACGGACTTATTGAAGCTGAAGAGTTGAGGAAAGGGATTAATTTGCATGGAAAACTTATTAAAAGGAAACATGTCGATCAGGTATTGAAGTTGATGAATATGGCAACGAATACTATTCCTTTGAGGACTTTAGAACAGTTGATTGAAAAGTATGAGTATGGAGAAAGATATTCTTCGAGTAGTGAAGAAGAAATTGTAGAACCTATTAGACCGAGAGCTGAAAAGTTGAGGTTTAAAGATGTGAGGCCTGATCCGAAAATGAATGAGTTTCAAGTTCCTCAGAATTATGCCCCTCCCCCCAAATTCAAAGAGTCAGAAGTGACCCTAATAAAACCCGAAGAACTATCAAAAGTATTCGAAAGGATCCGCCTTCAAATGGCAGAAAAAATGATGCAAAAAAACCGCTGCATCAACATGTTATTCGGCAACTACCTCGACCCAGAGCAACAAGTGACAATCCAAGAACTTTCCGAGCACCTTCAAAACGGCGGAATTTTTCTAGGCTCCAATGACGAAATCTTAAAACTTTCAAAGTTTCTTCTCGAGCCTGACGGCGTCGAGAGGTTAAAAGACTCAGACCACAAGTCACTTAAAGGAAAAATGTCAGATTTTTCAAAGAAATTCAATAAATACCTTCCAAGTTGGCCTATTCTTGACAGATTCAAACTCCATGTCTTGACTTTTTCTATTGTTTCTAAGAATAAGTCACTTTTACTTTCACGAAATTTGATTAAATTGGAAGAATTTCATGAAATGATGAAAAATCTTGGAATTAGTGATGTGAATTGTTTACTTCATCTTTATATCTGCTCGTTTTCTCTGTCGAAAGAGGTTTTTCAAGTTTCTGTTCAGGAGATGTTTATGGAAATTGATGGGTTTCAGAGGAAAATTAGTGACTTGGTCGCTAAGCATAAGAACTTTTTGAATGTGCTTTCAGTGAATTTGGAAAAAAGTGGAAAAGGATTTGAAGAGATTTTTTCTTATGATCGGGAAATTCTGACCAATGTGGAAAGTTTTGCAAATGCTTTGAAAAGCATGGAAGTGCCTGCAGATGAGGAGTTCATTACAGATATCAAGTTTGGGAAGTACAACTGCCACTTAGGTCTATTAAAGTCTCTACTTCAAAACCTTTCCTAACAATCCAACCTTTTCTAATCCTTCTTATATTTAAATGTCAATCCGCAGCGCATTCAAACTTCCAAGCGACCCATTTCCGAAATCCCCTCATTCCCGAAAGCCGAAGCTGAAGTCTCCAAAGCGTCCAACTTCAAAAGGTCCAGTAAAAGTAAAGCACCGGGCTTCAAACTCAATGGAATCATCTTTCGGCAAGACAGGTCTCGGAAAGACTTTAGGGAAAACTTTAAACCTTGACTACCGAACAGGTTATTCTTTACCTTCAAGTAAAAATTCAACTCCAAAAAACTCAGAAACTCGTTCATCGAAATCAAAACATCGAAGATTTTCCTCAACCGGCGAAAGACCTTTAAGCCATAACACCCTACGAAAGTCAGAACCAGAAAAAACAAACAAGCGAAAATTTTCATTAGAATCACGGTCAGAGGTTCCTGTGGTTCTTAGTTATTCTCACTTCACCCAAACGGGCTTTATTCCTGGAAATCCGGGAAAGGTGAACCAAGATAATTTCTTTGAACATGTAAATTTCGCGAATTATCCTGATCTTTACTTTTTTGGGGTTTGTGATGGGCATGGCATGTATGGTGGAGAAGTTTCGGGTTTTGTCAAGCAGAGACTTCCTGTTTTGCTCAGTCAGGACTCGTCGGTTTATACGAACCCGAAAAAGGCTTTAACGACTTGTATTTTAAGATGTAACGATGAACTAGCTGAAGTAGGACTCGATGTAAACTTCAGTGGAACGACACTAGTTTGCATGTTGATTAAAGGAAGTCTTCTATATTGTGCTAATGTTGGAGACTCCAGGGCTTTAGTCGCTCGTCAAATAAACGACTTGCCCACAGGTGGGACTTCTGGAAGGCACTGGATGTCTATCGCCTTGTCAAGAGACCATAAACCAGACGACAAGAATGAAAGTGTTCGAATCGCTGCAAGAGGCGGCAGGGTTGAAAGTTATCAGGACGAAAATGGAAATCCTGTTGGACCTGCAAGAGTTTGGCTTAAAAATCAAGATTTACCTGGACTTGCCATGAGTCGAAGTCTTGGAGATGCTGTCGCTGCTAGTGTTGGAGTTATTCCTGATCCTGAAATTTTAGAGTTTCTTTTGGCACCTGAAGATAAGTTTATTGTTATTGGAAGTGATGGAGTTTTTGAGTTTTTGAGCAATGAAGAAGTTGTTAAAATTGTGGTACCTCATTGGAAGAGTAAAGATGTTAATGCTGCTTGTGAAGCGCTTTGGAAGGAATCGAATTTTAGGTGGAAAAATGTAAGGGTTATTTAGGAAGAGGAGGTTATTGATGATATTACTAGTCTTTGTGTTTATTTGGATGTGCCTGGGAAGGTGTAATCCACTAACTAGAATTAGATTAAAATGACTGAACTTAATTTCTAAGATTTTGAACTATACCATTATAGTTAATGACTGAACTTAATTTCTAAGATTTTGAACTATACTAGTATAGTTAAGTGCGATTTGCTGTAAAGAACTCATCTGCACTCCTTTCTGATTAGTCCAATCGGGTCCAGTATATCCATCAAAGTCCCAGCAAGCATTAGGATTATTTCTTCCAGCGACAGTCTGTGGGAAAAGAATGACTAAATTATTAGTCTCTGCCCATTCGGCAAAGCCTGACTCTTGAGCGAAAACACTTCCAATATTATCATAATTTTGTAAACATCCATGCAAGTGCATATGCATCCTGCACTTAATCGGCGCCGATCTACAAAAAGAAGGAGCGTAAACCCATCCTCTTGAACTTAAACCTGCTGTCCAAACATCTGCGTATTCAGCCTGGTCAAATTCAAATAAATTCGAAGAGTTAAAGGTTCCTTTTGATATTAATGCCGAGAAACTGTATTGCAATATCGCACCTGCAGCGTCAAATCCACAGGCACCGATGTAAGGAGGACCGAAGTACCAGCAAGGGTTACCTGAGGAAATTGTTGGCCAGGTGTGAGAAGTGTCCATGTCGAAGTCGAGGTGAAGACTTGCGGGAGAGACAAAGTTGGAGTAGAATGAAGCTTGTTTTTCTACTACTCCTGGATACACTTGGATATCTTGCTTTCCTGAAAATATGAAAACCGGAGTATTCTGAAGGTTTGATAATGGATCGATTTTTTGATCTGCTGCTTGCGAAGTCGCGAAGGAGGTAGATACTCCTACATCGATCAGGAAGGAATTCATAGTGCATGCTGTTTGGACTCTTGCGTAGCTTCCCATTGAGCAGTAATAAGGACCTGAACCTACAAGTCCCACTCCGATGATGGTTCCTGAATAAGCTACGTGCATTTGGGTAGCCATGAAACCTCCTGAACTAAATCCTGAAATCGAGTAGGTGATTCCTGATGACTGTTTAAATAAAGTCACAAGAGTTAATATATTGAGAAACCTCGTAACACTCATTATAACCAATAAATAATCCGTTTGATTACACAGTTGATCTATGAACAAAACACTCATAAAAAAATGAGTTTCTTCAAACGCCTCTGCAGTTGTTGCTTAAATGAAAATGATATTGAAGTGGATGATTCAACCCGTTTACTTCCTCCATCATCCCCAGAAAGTGCATTAATAAAGCGAGTAGATAGTCCATTCACACTTCATACATACGGAGTTTTTCCTTCGGACCTGTCTCTAAAGCAGATCCCAGAAGACTTCTCAAAGTTAGGCATAAGTAAAATCTCCTGCGGTGCTCAGCACCTTCTCCTTCTCTCAAACTCCAACTTCGTTCTAGTAGCGGGTAACAACGAATACGGTCAATGCGCTCGAAACCCATCAGACACAATATTAAACGAAGAAGGAAAATCCGAGAGTCTTTCATCCTTAAAACTAACAGCATTCAACATAGAAAAGCACAAAGTAATCTCTACAAAGGTCTTAGACATCGCAGCTGGAGCTTATCATTCAGTAGTCCTGGTTCAAGGCGACAGTTACAGCAATTCAACTTCAACCAAAGTAATGGTCTGGGGACATCCTCTCGGATGCGGCTTTTCCGACGGTCTTTTCCGCTTCACTCCCACAGAAGTCCCAATTGACCAATCACGAGAAGGCCTTTCATCAGTCTTCGCAGGTCAGAACCGAACAGCAGTCTTGTCAGATTCAGGAAAAGTCTTTGTTTGGGGAGAATGGTTCACAGGTACTCGACAATTGAAACCAAGAGAAATTCCTAATGAATACCCTTTTAAAAAAATAGTCATCGGCAAGATGTTCTTATCTGGACTGACAAATATTGGAAAAGTCTTCGCTGTTGGAGATAACACTTATGGAGAACTTGGACTTGGAAGAGAGGTGAAAACAACTCTTAAATTTTTAGAAGTTAAAGAAATCAGCCAGGTCGTAGACCTGGCCGCCGGGGCAAGACATTCTTTATTTCTTACTCGTGATAGAAGATTGTTTTGCACTGGAGATAATTCTGAGAATCAATGTGCGATTGGCACTGGAAGGTCTTATCTTCCTATCGAAGTTAATGTGAAGATGATGATGGGAAATGCACATCCTGAAAAAGTTTTTTGTGGAGAAGCTGATTCTGCAGTTTTAACTAATGAAGGTGATTTATTTGTTTGGGGAGATAATACTGGAGGAAGACTTGGAGTTAAAGGACCTATGGCAATAGAAAAACCAAGAATATTTGAAGATGTTATTGGAAAGTTCGTAGCAGGAGTAGGACTTGGAAGTGTTTTTACTGCTGTACTTGTTGGACCTGGAGCTTTTAACTTAGCTCGAAAGTCACATTTAAGTGAACAGCTGATTCCACCTAATTAATATAAATGGTGAATGCTTTGGTTAAACTTGCGGTTTGTGTCTTTTATGGACTCTCATCGTCGAGTTTAAGCTTTTTGAATAAATCAATGTTTTTGAATCATGGGTACAAGTTTCCGAATATGGTGAGATCTGAGTAGATTCTTCTTTTTCAATTCCTTTATGGAGTTGTTTTCACAGTGGTGTTTAAAATTATCAAGCCTCAAGGAATTCCAAGGATTTGGAAAGTTCCTGACTTGTCTTTGTCGAATGTTCCTTTGTGTTGGACGGTTTCTGTCACTTTTCTTGTTAATGTTATGGCTGGGATCACTGCTATTTCAAGAGTTAATATACCAGTTTTTCTTGCTATTAGAAGACTTACTACTCTTAGTATTTTTATTGGGAATGTGGTTTATTATAAACAAGTGCCGAAAATGATTGAGACTGTTGGAGTTATACTTATTTCTTTTGGGGCTTTAGTTGCTGCGGTAAAATATAATTAGCTTAATGATTTGAATGCTGATATGATTGGTTACGGACTAATTATTCTCAACAATATCGCTACAACCATACATTTCAACAGAATAAAAACAGTATCAACAAATAATCCAGGAATCTCTGTCGAAACAATTTCATTTTTTATGTCTTCGCTGTCTATTCCTATCCTTCTAGTGCTAGTCCAATTCGAAGACGAAAGCGCTTTTAACTTAATGAACAGATCAAACGACTTTTACTTTTTACTAGGAGTGAGTTGCATGTCCGGGATCACTCTAACATTTTCCCAAAACCTCTGCACAGTAGTAAACTCTCCGATAACAACTTCAATAACAGGTAATGTAAAAGATGTAGGTTTGACCTTTGTAAGTTTCCTTATTTTCACTGATGTTGTTGCTACTCCATGGTTAATAGTTGGACTAGTGATGAGCCTTGCAGGAGCTTTCATTTATTCATATCCTCAAATTCAGGAGAGTTATAAAGGTGAAAAAAAGATTAGTTAATTATTTACTGATTATTAGAATTTGTTTAACACCCTGGGTGTTATTCTAGTTTGAATATTTGAAATTTTTTTTAGAATTTTTGGGATTTTCTTCAGTCCGTTAATATTTTTTTTATGGAGTCCTTTAAATCGCTTGAAGAAATCGTTGAACGGCCTGAGTCTTCCTTGTCGGAGAAGCATGTTCTTGGAAGGAAAATGTTTGAGGCGAGAAATAAGACTCGTGAACTTGAAACTCAGTTGAAAAAGATTGAGAACCGAATCAAGCATCTTCATCAAGAGCAAGACAAAGGCAGTAAAAATTCTAAAATCGTTGACACCAAGCAATCAAACCTCACCTCTGTGAAAGAAGCTCATTGGAAGCTGAAGCAAGATTTAGTAGAATGGAAAGTCTCAACTGATCAGGCAATAGATGCCAAACGTCGAGAATTAACGAGGATCAGAAAACAAAGAGAAGCCAGCATTTTAGGTGCTAAAACTGAAATTCAATCAAAAAATCGCATCAGTTCACTTAAAGTCAAAGCTCAAAGTAAGGCAAATCATGCATTTATTCAAAGATATAAAGAAACTGTCAGTGATATCATCAGGGATCAGGCGCAAAAGATGAATAAAAGCAACCAGTTTGTGAAACACTCGAAGAAAATAGAGAATCTGCATAATTTGAATGAAAATGAAAAAAATTATAATGTTAAATTGCAGAATGAGCTGCAGAATCATGAAAAACTCATTAAAATGATAGAATCTCTGACTAAAACCCAAGAAAGTATCAGTCAAATGATGAGTCAAGAAAGCAAAGCTCTTTACTCAAACTGCGCAGTCTTATCCGAAAGATCTCCAGAAAAAGATGAAAATATTCCATCAATAGTTTAGATAATATTAATGCAGGGGGACACTCAACTAGTTGATGGTTTTTTATACGAAACAGTAGACGAGCAGAGATGCAAATGCCTGACATGTCAGAAGGTTATTTACAAGTTGCTTCAAAGAGCCCATTCAAATTCTCATTCTTCAGCAAAAGTAATTGAGACGCCAAAACCTGTTGTTAAAGCAGTTAAAAAATATTCATTACAACCTGAAGTCACTTTTAATGAAGGATTTTCTAAAAGCATTGTCATTGAATTGCCGAAAAAAAATCTGGAGAATAATGATACCCCCCCGCCTTGCAAAAAATATTATGGAAGTAATAATTTTTTGGAGTGCTTGAAAACTTCTCAAAGGATTAAAGGGTCTTTGCAGAAAATGATGAGAGTGTTTGATAGGGGACAGTTCTTAACAAACCTCAAGTATTTTCGTCAATTGAAAAAAAAAGCCATCTAATCCAATAATTTATCCAAAAAACCCTAAATCCTTCAAAAAATTCTAAATGGTAGAAGAACTAAAAAAGCTCTTAAACAACCCAAAGCTTTTATCCCAAGCAGCAAAAGCCTCCTTCGCCGAAATCGATTCCGACGGTTCCGGTAAAATAAGTCCTCAAGAATTAATGAAACTTCTTTCAAAGAACTGTTCGTCCTTCGGAGTCACGAAGCCCACTCCAAAACAAGTAAAAGAAATAATGAAAAAAGTCGACAGTGACGGTGACGGTGAAGTCGACTTCGAAGAATACCTCGAATTTTTAAAAGACACTTTATCAAAGCATTTAGAAAAACTTGAAGGAAAGACTGAAAATCTTTTAAGAAATAGTCAAGAAAAAGACTCTTTAAACGAAAAAAAAATCGCGAAAAAGATTCAAAGATTTGAAAAATATTTGGAAGAAACTGGAATTCCTGCCGCTTTTGAAGTGATTTTCACTGAAATTTTAAGTAAAGATATTGAACCTGCCAAGGTTTTTGTTTATACGGCTTCAAGACTTCGGCAGATTGGCAAAGAGGTCAGTAATTTAGGGTATAAGTAATTAACTTATCATTAGAAGACCGATGAACGTGTTTAGAACTGTTAGACCTGTTAGGATTAGAACTGTTGGAATTACCAAGGCCCAGAAACGGTCTGGGAAATAGTTGAGGAACCAGTGCTCTTGGTTTATGAAAGGCTATTTAGATATCACGGTCACCCAGATCCATAGAGTGTAGTAGATTAAGAAACAGAGACCGGAAAATACGATCAATCCGCCGACTGTTTGAGACATTGTTCAAGATTATTAATCATTTATGTTTACCTTCACCACACCAAGATCAAACCGGTATTTATTAACACCCCGAAACGACTTCAGAATAACCTCTCGAGTAATCTTCCCAGTTTCATCAACAAAAAACTCCGACCAGTTAACACGAAACATTTCAATTCCCCGTTCAAAACTTCTAAGCGATTCACTAAGTAAAACTCAAAAACTCCAAAAAAGTCTCGACACACTTCGAGTAAAAAAGCAAGAAACCGAGCGAGTCTTCTCAAAATTCACAGAAAATCATTTAAAAAAGCTAAGAGCAAAAGTAGACATAATGAAAGTCAACTTGAAATTTCATCGAGCTGCTCTTTTAATTCAAAAGAATTTTCGAGGATTTTTAATACGAAGAAAGTACCGACCAGTTATTTCTTCTCAGTTAAAAAAAACTCTTCAGGTCGGGATTCAAAACTTGAAAGTCAGGGTTGAAGACATCTGGAGTCAAACCGAGTCTTTAAACCGATCAGCTAAAATGATTCAGTTAAAATTTCGCGAATTTTTAAGGAAAAAGAAAGAAAAAATCAACAAAAAAGTTCAGATTTTTTATGAAAAAAACTCAAAAATTTCAGCTGCTAGAAGAATTCAGAGATTTTTTCGAGATATGGTAAATCGAGTTAAGTTTAGAAGAATTTTGGAAAAATTGGAAAAGGTTAAAAAAAATTTGAGATTTATTCGAGTTAAGATTTTGTGGGATTCGCGGAAGTTTAACTGGAAGACTATGAGAAAACATTATGGTGTTCAAGATGAAGACAGTGAAAATATTGCTATTGTTGTCATCACTCCAACTAGTACTGCTCCTGTAAGAGTCGATGTGAAGTACAAGAAAAAAACTAAGAAAAATAAGAGAAATAAAATTAAGGCAAAAAATGTGAAAAGCAACTTAGCAACTTCAAGCTCAGTCCTTAGTCCGAAACCGGAAAGTGAAAATTTCAATGAATCTGCTGGGAATGACAGGGCGGATAACACTTTAAACAGTGAAGAAGAAACGAAAAATCAACTTGGCATCCCTTTTGATAGGATTAAAAAAATGTTTAATGACCTGGATCTAGAAGAAAGTGATAAAAACGAACTTTTAAATGAAATCGAGGAAACTAGTATCTATAAAAACACCCCGACTCCTGTACTTTCTAATGTTTTAACTAAAAATACCCCTACCCCTGTGCTGGAAAAGGTAAAAACTCATCACAAAGCTTCAAGTTCAGTTCCCAGCAAAGGTTCAATGTCAAAAAGAGCTGAAAATATAACAGTCCGTATGAAAAAAGTATCGAAAAGAAGAATTCCAATTCCTCTAAAATAAACCAGAAACTTTAATATTAATAAAAATTTTAATTCTGATAAAGCCACATAAATAATGGATGATCTTACCCTTTATGGACACATCTTATCTCAGCCATCTCGATCAGTGATGTCATTTTGCAGTCTTTCATCCATTCAATACGCCTTCAAAGAGGTGAACTTTCCTAAACTAGAGCAAAAATCCGAGGCTTTCACCCTCATCAACCCTTTTCAAGAGTTCCCTGCAATTGTCCATCAAGGTTTCAACCTTTGGGAAAGTGGCGCGATTTTAACTTATCTGTCTGAAGTCTTTGATACTGACAACCAGTGGTACCCGAAAGACTTGAAAATTCGAGGTCGAGTCAATGCTTTTCTTCATTGGCATCATCAGAATTTACGAATACCGATTATTCAGTATTATCGAGAAAAATCAACTTTTCCTTACTTTTATGGAAGGCCTGATTTGAGTCCTGAAAAAGAAGAGATTTTTCGAGTTGGTCTTGATGAATGTTTGAAGAATTTTGAGTGGATTCTTTCGTTTACTGGATTTGCTGCACAGACTCAAAATATGACGATTGCTGATGTTTTTGCTTTTAATGAAATTTTTAATGGGCAGATGGCTTTTATTGAACTTGATGAGTATCCGAGATTGAAGGATTGGTATTTGAAGGTTCGGTCAGTTGAAGAAGTTGAGGTCTTTTTACCGGCTGCACAGTCCTGGATTGATAGGGTAATAAAGAGAGAGACTTAGATTAGTTAGATTTAAAATGAGGGATTTTAAGGGGAAAAAGTAATTGATAGAGGGTGTTAGATACCTTTACTTATTAAACTTAAAAAAGAGTCTTAGGTGTTAAACTCACTTAAATTATAGGGTTGTAAATAGACTAAGGCACTTTCATTAATTCTATTCAAAAATTATCTCAGGGTGTTAAACTGATATTCCAGGGTATTAGATAGACTAAGTACTTTCATTTTCCTATTCAAAAATTAACTAAGGGTGTTAAACTAATATTCCAGGGTGTTACATAGACTAAATACTTTCATTTCCTATTCAAAAATTATCTCAGGGTGTTAAATCAATATTCCAGGATGTTAGATAGACTAAAGATTTATTTTCCTACTCAACAATAATATCAGGGTGATAAATCAAATATTCAAGGGTGTTAGATAGACAAAAATTCTATTTTTCCTTCTCGACAATAATCTCAGGGTGTTAAATCAATATTCCAGGGTGTTAGATATACTAAATAAATTTAATTTCTCCTAATAAACAATAATCTTATGGTGTTAACCCTCTAACTATTCCAGAGTATTTAGACTAAATCATTTTCATTATCCTACTTAACAACAGCCTTTCTTTTGAGTTGTCTTTGCTGTGGTCTGCACTCTAATGTTACCTGCTGTTCCAATCGCTTCTCCCATTCTTCGATCTTTAATTTCTTTTGCGATAAATTTAAAGGTTTCATTCACATTGATGTTCGACTTTGCACTTGTTTCAAAAAATTTTATCCCCAACTCGTTCGCTAAGGCCTCACCTTGCTCAGTGGTTATTTTTTTATCTGGCTTGTCGCATTTGTTGCCGATCAGGACTTTCGAGACGTTGTCACTTGCGTGCATTTTTATTTGTTGAACCCAGTTGCGGATGTTGTTGAATGAGTTTTCCTCGGTGCAGTCGTAGGCTAGGATGATGCCCATTGCGCCTTTGTAATAAGTTTGAGTGATAGTCCTAAATCGTTCCTGTCCAGCTGTATCCCAAATCTGCAACTTGATAGTCTTTCCGTCGATTTCCATAGTTTTAAGTTTGAAGTCAATTCCAATGGTAGTGAGATGTGAAGCAGTGAAGTTATCATCAGAAAACCTTAAAAGAAAGCAAGTCTTTCCTACTCCAGAGTCTCCAATGATGAGCAGTTTGATGAGGTAATCATATTGACCAGCGGATTTCGCCATTTATCGATGAAGTCTAATGAAAATCAAAAGCCAAAATCTTTATTCTATTAGAACCTCTTAGTCGACGACTCAGTTAAATTATGACTTTTGACACTATGATAAATTTTTTTCAATCTCATCGAAGCCGTTGTGTTGATTAACTTCGTATTCGAGCTATAAGGAGTAAAAATCCTGTTAAAACATTCAGTATTCACCTTTTTACTTGTAAAAGGAAAGACACCTTTCGAGTAAATCTCCAAAAACTTCGGGGATTGTTTCGGAGATTTTTTTACTCTGTCTGTTTTCATCAGTCGACATGATAAATGACGTTCGCCTTTTTTTTCATCGGTTTTGATGGGAATTTGAATGTTTAGGTTAAAACTCACCTTTTTTGAATGATGCTTTTCTGATGACTTTTCGCTTGTCAAGGCTTGGGTTGAAGATTTCGAGATTTTGTGAGAACTTGAAGTTTTCCCGAGATTTTCGAAACTGTTTTTAGAAGAGACTTGCTTTGACTTGGTTTTTTTGTGACCGAGTTTTCGGGGAAATTTGTATTCGGAGTTTATTTTTGATTGGGAGAACTTTTTATCGATTTCTTTTCGGATTGCCACGTCGATGTCGCTGTTGAAACTTGTTTCGATTAGGAAGGAGTTGAAGCTGTCGTTGGATTTTAAGTGTTTTTCGGTGTTTATCCGCTTTTTGGAAGAGATTTTCATGATTTTGGAATTATTTAAGTGATTTCGATTTTTTTTAATGGAATGGCAGGAAGTTGGATTTTTAGAGGAATTTAGATGATTTTAGGAGATAATCAAACCTCGTCAAAAGTTTGATTCTAATTATAAAGAAGTTTATTTTTCTAATGTTTAAAAATTAAGTCATCAAATCGATAAAACTAACCAATACTCTTGATCCACTATTTCTTCATTTAAAAATAACTCAAAATCTATGTTATATTACAGAGATCTATTAAAATACTCATTGTCAATCCACAAAATTTTCAAAAACTATATTTTAAGGAATCAATATAAAATTACCCTTTTCTGAATCCCTTATTGAAGAGGCCGCTGCTAATTTGAAATATGTATTTTTAATAAATCTTATATTTATTGTGCAGTAAAGAAATATGTAGATGTTAAATTAACTTTAGACTTTAATAAAGAAATTAGTTTTTGAATCAAAATTTAAGATATCTTAGTTTAAAACATGTAAATTTTCTGAACTTGAATGGAAAACTTTTTATGAATTTTTATATTATTCTGATTTCTTAGTTAAAGTCGTAAGAAAGCTATAAATTCATTTCCAGAATCAAAGAAATCTCAAATTTTCAAATAATTAAAAAATTATCAGAAATTTTTTAGATGAATGAATATCTTGAAAATATTCAAATCGTAAACTACTGAAAAATTATTACTGATGAAAATATTTTAGAGTAAAAGTTTAAAACTATTATTTTTGTTTTTGAACGAGAATTTCAATAATGACAATATTAAAGTTAATCATACTCAAATAAACTAAAAAAATTGAATTATATCTATTTTAATAGGGTTTATATTCAAAACTTATTTGATTTAAAAACAACACTTCTAGTTACCTTGATAATTAAAAATCGATAAAAAAAGCAACCATATCATGATTCTCTAATGATTTTACTAATCGAGCTTTGAAATAAACTAGATTTACTTATTCTTATCATAAAAGGATGTTAAACCTTCGAAACATAAATATTTCTCTGTTTCATTGATAGACTCTAAAGAGTCAATGATGATAAAAATCCAGTCTAGGGATTCATTCAAGGAAATCATAATATTCATGTTTCCTTCGACACTCAAATTCCTCAGATATATTCACATTAAGTTTTAAATCCTAAACTAAAAAAATGTCTGAATACAAAAGAAACTTGAAATAATATTTTATTAAGATTTAAAATTTCACTCAGAATAATAAAGATCTGAATGCAATTTCCTAATAAAATCTTTCTGCAACTTCCTATTAAGATTATTTGAAGAAAGTCTCAAATTTAACTATTTCATACCATGATTAGGAAAATATACTTAATACTCTTGAAATTCCTGTAGTTCAATTGGTAGAATCTTAATCCATGAATCCCTAAGAGTCTTTTTTCGTAAAGCTACTTTGATACTTAAAGATTAAGATGGTTTTAATCAATTTCGTATTTCTCAATATAAGATCTCGCAGGTTAAAGAGCTTATTTCTTAGTTATCTATATACAGAAAAAGTTTGAAAAACTTCAAATTACTTGAAGAGTAACTTCCAGCTGGCTGATTATAAGAATAAAGCTCTAATCTTAAGAATTTGATAAAAGTCTGAAAATCCTCTAATAAAATATAAGTCTAAATCTCGCCTTTCTTAGTTTTAGAAGGTCTTTTCCCAGTCGAAGTCTTTTGTCAGGTAAACTTATAACTTAAACCTAAGAGAACAACTAATGTAAACAATTCTACTGCTTAGAACTCTAAAAATAATTGAGGTTTTAAGATCTCTCTATTGTTTTAGAACGAGATCACTAAGAATGAATCTCTAGAGAATTCCAAGGTTAAACTTATTAAGGACTTAGAGTTTATAATCAACAAACATAATTTCTTATGGTTTCAGGAAAGAAACTTTTACTATAAGATTTATTCGAATACTTTAGATGTAATGTTAATCACAAATGAAAGTCTTTTTTTGACTAATTTTTCAGAAAAAGTTTAGAAAAGTGGTTAAATAGAGAAAGGCTTTCAAGCTTCATTGAAGAAATAGGCTGATTTTAAATAATCAAACTAGTTGAGCATTCAAATCTCCTTCGGGTTTAAGTAACATATCCAAATAAACTATATTTTGAAAATAATTTCAAATTTTCTCATCCAATATAAATGAAAAAGCTCTTGCTTCTTGTTCTTATCTTAGTTCAAAGAAATTATGCTATTGAATGTGCAATCCATCGTTGCGAAAAAGGATTAATTGGAAGCGATATCTGTCATCCAGAATGCAATAATATTCTCTGCAATTTCGATTCTATAGTAGAAATTGAAGGCCTTTCAAATTCAGAAATATTTCAAAGTTCAAAGTGCATCATTGACTGCATCGCCACTGGTTGCACCTTAGAACTTCTTGAGAATGACTCATGTGATGTTGAATGTAACAATGAATACTGTGCATTTGATCTTGGTCTTTGTGGCGTCTGTGCTGAAAACTGTTGGGCAGATGAGTTGTTGGATAAAAAATGTAATGAAAATAGTCCATGTAATATAGATAATTGCGGATTTGATAACTATGAATGCAATTACTGTGCAGAAGGTTGTGGGATTTCAGATGTGATTAAAGAAGGTTGTGAAAATGATAAATGTCGAGATGAACTTTGTAGGATTGTTCCAGATAATAATTGCTTTAAAGAATGCTCTCCATATTGTTTAGATGAATACTTGGAAAATGGGTATTGTGATGAAGATTGTAATACAGAAAAGTGTAATTATGATAATGGCAAGTGTCTTTGTGCCCCCGGCTGCAATATTAATGAACTAGAAACCGACTGCAAAGGCATCTTAGACCCATGCAATACAAAATCATGCAATTACAAATATTCCAAATGTTCAGGTTGTAATTCTGATTGCAAAGATGAAATGATAAACAACAATATATGTAATTCAGAATGCTATAATGATAAAGAAAATCCTAATAGTCAAAATCATTGCAGACTTGATGAATTTGATTGTGAATGCTCTTACAGATGTCCGATGTACAGAAAAAATAATGATTTTGTAGTCTTGCCTAATTATCAAGAAGATGATTTTTGCTATGAACCTAGCTGTTGGTTTAACATCAAAAATAATGCTGACGATTTTGTTAAGAGATATAAAATCTTAAGTGCTATGATCTTCAAAGTTTATAGTTATTTCGACCTGAATATGCTACCTTCAGGATGTAATATTCAAACATTGAAGCAGTATGATTCTTTAAATGGACCAAAATGTGATATCAGTTCTCCTTGTTATTCGGAGAAAGCTTTGTGGTGTCTTGGAAGAGCAAATAATAATACTGCTAATTGTTTGCGTGCTACCAATAATACGTGCATTGTTTGTAATGGTGTTATTGTAGAGAATGAATGCAAGAGTGAATTAAATGACTGTCCTGCTGACTCAGAGTTGATTTCTAATTTGACAGAGCTGTTCAATGAAAATTCAACGAACTTGAAATGGTGTGTAAATACGACTGTTGGTCAATATGAGCATGTTCCTAAATTGATTTATGTTAATTCAAGCGACCCTCCACTTTTAACAGGAAACGGAACCAAAGAAAACCCTTATCTTTCATTATTCAATGCATTCACTAAAGTTAACAAAGATTATACAAGAATAATTCTTTCTTCAGGGGATCATTATTTTGTTAACGATAGTGCTGTTGAATATAATCAACAAGAGATTCAATTGAGTTTTATTATTCTTACTATAGAAGGTGATCCTAAATCGCCTTCGGTAGTATATTGGATAAAAGATAAATCTCGAAAAATTTTAAACTTGGTTTTGACTGGTAAAAATATCGAGATAAGAAACATAGTTTTCGACGGCATAAAAATATTAAGAGATGATTGCACCTTATCTCCCGAGTATTGTCTTTATTGCCCTTTCTTTTACAATAGTCAAAACAATACTTCCACAAACTACGCGAATGATAAGTTCGAATATCTCCCCAATGAAAACCCTTCAGATCTATTTTATCAACCAAAAAAATGTTCCATGTACAATAAAATCATTTTATTTACTTTCTATCAATCAGCCTTGCTTCAAAACGTCACCTTTCAGTATTTCACAATCCAAAACAAAGTCCTTATCCAATCAAAAAGTATTCTTCTGCTCGAAAACGTTACTTTTGAGAGAATTCAACCGTCAAGCAAAGGCAGCGTTATTGAAATTTCATGTGAAAATTCATGCGAAAAAACAATTTTTTCTTTCCATAAGGGCGAGATTAGAGATCTTAATATTGGGTATAGTGTTAAAGAATGGACTGAAACTGGTGGGTTTTTAAGTGCTTCTCATATAAAGTCTGTGGAAATCATCGGAGTTGAATTTAAATTCAGTTTAATTTACTCAGGGAAAAACTTAGATGCGAGTTCTTTTATTTTTAGCTTTGTCTCAGTATTTGGCAATGTAAAGATCGATCAGTGCAAGTTCAGCAACATCTACGCAAAGACCTTCATGCATTTCGACATGACTCAAGTAAATTATGAGGAACTCTCTTTTAATGTGACATTTCGGTCAGAAGTGATAAACACTATTCATCTCCAGATAAACAATTCCTTATTTGAAAACATTTTCACAACAGGTCATCTGATCAATCATTTAACAAAGACCTTCACCCAAAATGTCATTTTAAATAATTTGACTTTTTCTAATGTTTTCTCAGCTGACTCTTCTATCATCAACATCGACTTTCAAGGAGTTCTGGATAACAAGAATACAAAAGTTGGAATATTTAAACTGGACTATCAAGCTGTGACTCTTGAACAAAAGAATATTATTTTGAATCAACTCAAGTTTTTGTGGGTCTCTGCAGGGGAATATGTGATAAATGTTCATAAACAGCCGAATGTTTTTTTAAATGATGTTCAAATTGATGGAAATCATGATGGGACTAGAAATGATTTATTTGAAATTATTCAAAATTTCTATAAGAATGGGAAATATATGGAATTAATGCCGAGAAGTGATTTGATTGGAAATTTAAACTGCTCTGGAAGTATTAAAATAAATGAATGTATTAATGTTACATTGAGAAATAACTCTTTAGAAAATTGCTTTTGTGGAGTTAATCAGGCTTCAAGTGGGATTATCTTTGAAAGTATTCAAAAAGAATTGAAAATAATTGATACGAAGTTTTATAATATAAGATCGAATGGGGATAAAGGAACAATTTTTATGTTTTCTAGTAATGAAGCAAACACTGTGATTGAAAATATTGAGGCAAATATGATTAGTAATACTATTGGACCTCTTATTGAGTTTAATGACTGCCCAAGTATCTTGATCAAGTCATTTAAATCAAAGAATTTAGATGTTTATTTTTCATCTCCAATTAAGGTGATTAATTCAATCAAATTTGAAATGACTGATATTAATTCGATTGAAATTCATAACTATAAAAGTAACTGTGGCTTTCTTTGGTTTATGCTGTCTATAAAAGAAATCTCTACAATAACAGTATCCAATCTTGCAATCCAAAATGTTTGGGTATATGGAATAGCTGGTATTTTCATGTTTGATTCGGTCATAGCAGTGAAATCTCACAATATCTACATAAAAAATGTAACTTTTAAGAACATTTCATCTAAAAAAGCAACTTTTCTTTACATATTAGAAAAAGTATCTCTCAACGATTCTTTAATTTCTGGAGTTTTTGGGTCAGAAAACTTTGATTCTAATTCGATGATCTATGATATTCATGAAGATGGTCTTTTACTATTAGAAAATATAGAATTTTTCAATAATACTCGAATTTTAACTCAAGGGATAAAAGCGCAATACCAAGAATATGGAAAATTACTTGAAGTCAGGAATTTTATTGTAAGAGATTGCTTAAAAAGTGATAATATTATTGAGATTATAGGAAATAGCATCAATTTAACCCAGGTATTATTCGAAAATGTTACAATTACATCTGTCGGGTCGAGTATTGATAAATCTTTTGCTGAGGCACTGAAATTAACATCAGTTTCAGCAATTTTTAAAGGATTAAATGTAAAAAAAATGAAAAATTTGGCAGATATTTCTAATACTGAACTTACTATATATAATGGAAGCTTTAGTGAACTTTCAACAAGCCTAATCAATTCTCAAAACAATGGGTATTTCCAGTGTTACAACTGTCAAATTTTTAATAATTTAGGAACCTTGTTTTCAATCAGTGGAGAAAGTTATTTAATCCTAGAAAACTCTCAGATATTTAACAACATTCACAAAGGTATCAAGACATCTTTATTCCAAATCGATTCGAATGGTAATTATAACAATTCTATCAAAGAAACAACAATCAAGGATAATTTTTCACAAAGTAGCAATTTGATTGAGCTTTACAATACAAATCTTCAAGTAACTTCCTGTTTATTTTCTAACAACACCTCAGATATTCCATCATCTTCAGTATTGACAAGCTATTCGTCATTGCTTCAAATCAGAAACTCAACATTTTTGAATTATCTTGAAAAAAATTCAGGGTCTTTTTTGAATATGGTTCTTTCGAGTAGTTTGATTGTCTCAGATTCGAATTTCGTAGCTGGAATTTCAACTTCATCAGGAGGAGCTATAACTGTTGAAAATTGCTTACAAGCTACAATTTCTGATTCTTCATTTAAAAATAACACATCTTTCAATAAAGGTGGGGCAATATTTTCAAGAAATACTAAGTTAAGGATTTCAAATTCTTTTTTTGTAGGAAATCGGGCAAATCAGGGATCTGATCTTTATCTATCTGATCACTCTTATTTATTGGAGAATTCCAAATTTTTAGAAAGTCAAGCCTTAGGCACAGACCAGCAGTTTTCAATTTTAGCCTCAGGTGCTTATCTAAATCTTTCGAGTATCGTTTTCGCAAATTTAACTTATCCAGTTTCAGCACTAAAAACTTCATATATGAAAGAAATTCTTATAGTATCTTGTTTTTTTAGCAACATCCACAGTTTATTTTATGGTGCAAGCTATTTTGAAGGAGGACCTTCAAAATGTAATCTTTTTATCCTCAATACGACCTTCCAAGATAATCTTTCAAATCACACAGGAGGAGGTGTGACTGTGAAAGACATGAATGTGGAGATATCCAGATCAACCTTCATATCAAATAAGGCACTTGCATCAGGTGGAGGCTTATTTTTCGAAAGTCCTAATTGTAAAAATTGTGAATTTTTAATAAAAGAAGAGAGTAACCTATTTAATAACAGTGCATTGATAAGTGGTGGCGCAATCATGTGGAAGGATTTTAAACCTATAATCGAGAAATCTGTTAATTTTTCCAATAATTCTGCACTATATGGTCCTGATTATGCAACAAGACCTGCTAGATTATTTTCAGTTGATGTAAAGACATTGAAATTGAATGCCACTAAAGTTGAACCTGCAAAGATTTTTGTCACACCTGGACAGCCTCTTGATGAAGTTTTAGTTTTAAGGGTCTTTGACTCG